>JAVYIG010006997.1:0-108534 GCA_035222895.1 Strongylocentrotus droebachiensis | reverse complement strand
GACTGGACTTGAGGATATCGACATCGATCGGCAGGCAAACAATCATATTATGGTCAGGCAATCTAGCATCACCCTAGTTATAAAGGGGCGGTCACAACCAGTTACATCCCTCCACCAAACACACTCAACCAAACACAATTGTACGCACGCGCAAGTGCATGGCAGGACAATCCTGGAACTAGTGGGCATTTCACAAAACTTGTCATCAGTGGCAAATTACAGTTTTTGTATATAAGCTACTGAAATCCATGCTTCTGATTAGTTATCAGCAGATTTGTCACTGATTTTGTAATTTGTCATTAAAAAGGAGCTTTGTGAAACGGATGGATTATCCTCCAGGTGGGTCGCTCCATTCACCTGCTAATTGAAACATCCTGGAAAGCGCACTCAACCAAATGAGCTGATAGTGGAAATACGTGAGTGGACAAACATTGGACTTGATGATACTCAGTCAGACCATGGGACCATGGATCTACTAACTGTCTAAGCCTTTATAGTTTCGGGTGATCTATCGATTATCATCCTAATAATAGTTCAGAGCGATCTCTTGACCTGCTTCCTGAAAAATCTCAACATGGTCCTACTAATCGGACCCAACTAAATGTGCTAATCCGAATAATATACATGAGATGACATCCACCTTTGACTTGAGGATATCCTCAGGCAGAAGGTCTAAGGTCAGGTGATCAAGCATCACCCTAGGTGAGGGCGCTCTCTCGACAACGTCCAGGAATGGACTCATGTTCACAGGATGTATTTTCTCCTCTTCCCTTGTGGCGGGAAACGGTTGATCCATGTTGATCATCTCCGGTGTCGAGGAGTAAAGGGATCGGTTGATCTGATCCGGATCACCATCGCTTAGAATGAGTCCAACAATCTCCATCATCCAGTGCGTTCCTATCCGGATGAAAAGGTAATCAGAGGTTGAATCCCATTAATTTGTTTTTCTTGTCCTCTTACCGAGGTGTTTTATTTTACATATTTCACATTTCATGTATATTTACATCAATTTACATTTTTAACATAATAAAAAAAAAGACGAAAGTAATTAAATATAAGCAACGTAGGCCAACATCAGCGTTGCGACTATACAGGCTTGTGATACTCAATAACTTCTTGTTTATTATTATGCGTCACATTTTCCTTTCAAAAGTTAACATTTTGGATTTCATAATAATAATAATAAAAATAATAACAATAATAATAATAATAATAATAATCATAATATAATAATAATAATAATAATAATAATAATAATAATACAGATGATAATAGTGATAATGATATTAATAAATACAATGATATTTGAAACAATTATAATAATAATGATGAGAATAATGATGATGATAGAAATAATAATAATAATAATAATAATAATGCTAAATATATTACTCATTGCGGATATAGTATCGAAAATAATATCGCTAGTGATATTCGTTTGTCTCGCAATGTGGTCAATAAGGAATCTAAAAGATCACGACGTTTCGTATGCTACTGCGATACTTCGTCAGGTGATAAATGTCTATTTGACAGAGCTTCACGCATTGTGACAAGTCCACAACAGCCATGCACATGTGAGGTGGTCGAGAACTCGAAATCAACGACACGACAGATTCTGTGAGAGGGCCAAGCAAAGAGTGCCGGCTTGTCTCAGCACTCCGCCCTCTACAGGTCACAGGGTAATTTCCTAACCCCTTACATCCTTCCCCACTTAAAACGTCATCGCCCTCGATGACCGAAGGAACAATATTCAAACCATCAACTACCAAAAAACGTTTAGCACATAATAACCTTGCCACTAAGGTAGCACGCGGCGACATAACACCTATATCAAACTGCACCATTACCTGTATCTTTCCACTACACAGCAGTCCCCTTTAAGTTGTGCAAGCTCGCAAAAACACAGTATACACTATAAATACATATATACAAATATAAAGACATCCCAACATGGCTAATTAACTGACTGTTACTAGCGTCGAGACGTCAAACCCAGCATAAGTCGTCTCACCAAAAAGTTATCTCTCAACCTACAACTCGAATAGGAATGCACTAAACATGATAAATCGCCATTAAATTCGCACAAAATGCCTACAAATCGGCGCTTCATATTCAAATGTCAACTACGTATCACAAGCAATAAGTATAATTGAACCTCAATAAAAATGAATGGGGTGACCCAATGCTGGACGGATCCATACCAGACCCCAAAACAAGCTTAACAAGTACATAAAAAGGCATGTGTACATGATATACAAAAATCGTATGCAATATCTTATCGCATATCTTTCTTCTTTGCAAATATCAAAAACCAAATATAAAATTCGTTGCTAAAAGTTATATCCTGTCTCTAAACAAAAACATAATCCTTTATGTTACCAATCAAAACTATAGAGCCAAAAAAAGAAAGATTAAAATTCAATCAGAAGCCCCCTAGGAAATCTTATCTCTACTAATTAATGACAAGCGACCAGTAAAGCCAATATCCGAACAATACTAATACATGTAGGAGTCAGAATACCTCCTTGGGGGGACATTACGGGTACTTCTCACCGGGTTAACCCTAGTCCCCTCCCCAGCGTTTCCAGAGCATACCGAGTCAGCTTCGCTCAAATGGGTCGAGTCGATATCTGAAAGGCTGCCTTGCCTCCCTAGCACAGGTTCTTCATCAAGACCGCCCTCCGCCTCTTGAGACCCTGCTGAAAGTTTGATTTGATTTGATTTGATTTGATTTTATTTCTGCATTTTTTCCAAATAAAATATAACTGAATAACAAATAACATAATATACATGTAAGGTATAATACAACATAAACAAACAATAATTTCTTCATGTCAAAATGTTTTTTTACATAATATATGTACATAATTATAATAACGAAACTTATTATTTCCATAACATATTATCATAAATTTAAAGTATTATCCTAACTATTCTGGTGGAAAAGTGCAGGAGACCGCAATCATAAGCAAAGCTTGACAAGGATGGCGGCCTCAAAAAACAAAAAAAAAACAAGAACAAAACAAAAAAAAAAATCTTAAGGTAAAACTTAAAATGAAAAAGTGTTCAAGCGATCTTTGTGTATGAGTTGGTGAGTGTGTTGTGCAAGTGTATATATATATATATTGTGTGTGTGTGTGTGTGCATGTGTGGGTGTGTGTGTGTGTGTGTGTGTGCACGTGCACGCGAGCGTGCGTGTTTGTATGTGTTTGTAACAAATAGTGGAAGTGTACGTAGCTCTGTGTGGTATAGTCGAGTAGAAACAAATACAGCCTTTACAATAAAGGAAATTAAGAAATACGAAATAGAAAACAAAATTTGCAAACTGAGTTGCAATGTGACCGAAATTTGACAATTGCCTACTGCATGTTGAAATCAGTTATGTAGATACTTCGATATAAGAGTTTTTTTGAGAGATGCTTTAAAAGAATAGAGAGATGAACAATGCCTTATTGAATTTGGTAAGGAGTTCCAAACATCTGGTCCATGATGTCTTACTGATTTTTGTGCTAAAAGTATTTTAGGATTTTCTAAGTGATAATTTGTTGAACAACGTGTGGGGTATGTGTGAATGTTTGAGTTTAAACTGTAAATATTGTGAAATAGGGATGGTAATTGATTATGAGAATATTTATACATAAAAATGCATGTCTGAAAAATGTGGATATCTTGTATTTTTAATGTTTTTAAACGCTGAAATAAAGGTTCCGTGTGTGATATATAATGTGAGTTAGTGATCATGCGAATCGCTCTCTTTTGAAGCAAAAATAAGGAATTAATTCTTGTTAAGCTACAATTACCCCATACAATATTACAATAAATCACATGTGATAAAATTAGAGAATTGTATAATATAATCATAGATCTTTCAGAAAGAATTTGTTTTAACTTATACAGTATTCCAATATTCCTTGATATTGATGTATGTATATTACGTATATGCTCATTAAAATTTAGATGAGAGTCAATAGAGACTCCTAAAAATTTAACAGATTGTTTTTCAATGAGAGGCAAGCCATCAATCTCAATATTACAATTTCTCATATCATGTACGTTGGTCTGTTTAAAATGAATGAAATTTGTTTTACTAAGGTTTAATGACAATTTATTAGATTTAAACCACCTAGAAATTTTCATTAATTCACAGTTTAACCGCGCTATGAGCGTATCAAAGTTTTTATGGGAATAAGAAATACTCGTATCATCAGCAAAGATGATAAAATTTAAAAGTGAAGAGGTTTCAATAATATCATTTATATAAATAATAAATAGCAATGGACCCAATATAGATCCTTGCGGTACTCCACATTTAATTGTTAATTGTGTTGATTCATGATTTTGGAAAGATACGTATTGTTGTCTGTCTTGTAAATAATTAGTGAACCATGAAAGAGCTTGACCTCTTACGCCATAGTATTGTAATTTATGTATTAATATTTTATGATCAATCGTATCGAAAGCTTTTGACAAGTCCATAAATACTCCAACAATATGTTCACTGTTCGCAAAAGCCTCAATTATTTTATCATACATATGCAGAATTGCGTAATCGGTAGAATGACCAATTCTGAATCCGAACTGGTTAGGAATCAATGAATTATTTTTTTGTAAGAAAGTGTTAAGTCTTTTATATATTATTTTTTCGAGAATTTTAGAGATACTTGGTAATAATGAAATTGGCCTATAATTACTTATTACTGAGGAGTCGTCCTTTTTATAAATAGGAATCACTTTAGCGATTTTAAGCAAATGTGGGAATACACCCGTTGAAATTGATAAATTAAATATATATGTCAGGGGGGTTACCATATTAAAGATTATTTGTTTCAATAAGTGAACACTTATACTATCATGGCCACTAGATTTTGTAGAATTAAGGTGTTGAACTACATTAATAATTTCATAATCATTGGTTGGAGTAAGAAATAAGGAATTTTCACGTGGGAAATTCAAGGACTTATTGTAGTCCATGTCACCTGAATCAATATTAGCTGCTAAATTAGGGCCTACATCTATATAATACTCATTAAAAGCTTTTGAAATTTTAATTGGATCTGTTATTTGTTGTTCATCAATTAAGAAACATTTATTACTTTCTGTCTTTTTCTTGCCTAAGAGTTCCTTTACAGTTTTCCATAATAAATTATTGTTACTTTTATTACTTTCTATGTTGTTAGAATAATATAACTTCTTAGACAATCGTATAAGAGATGTAAGATGATTCCTATACGTTTTATACTTCTTAAGCTTGTCGTTACATTGACTTGTAAGGGCTTCCTTATACAACTTATTACGGGCGACTATGGAACGCAAAATACCCTTAGTAATCCATGGTTGTTTGGCCTTTTTACCTTTTTTTATTTTGACAAGGGGTATATTCTTATGATAATAATGTAATACAATTTCTAGAAATTTTTCATATGCTACATTTACGTCAGATACACATAATACCTCGACCCAATCTTCTTTGGCTAAATCAAAGTTTAATGATTCAATATTATGTTTTGTTTGTTTTCTATGCATTGCACAATTATTTTTAGTAATTTTTTTAACAAGGTGAACTTTAGAAATAATAAATATCGGTAAATGGTCAGAAATATCGTAATACAACAGACCATTTGTAAAATTGTTATGAGCTACATTCGAAAAAATATTGTCAATGAGAGTTTGAGAAATACATGAAATTCTTGTTGGTTTATCAATATGTGGGTTAAATGCGTAAGATTGCAGTGTACTACTAAATTTCACAATGTGGTTATCATCAGAATTTAAAAGATTAATGTTAAAATCGCCCATTATATAAACTTCTTTATTTTCTCGGGAAACAGTATCAAGACATCTATCAAAATTGTCCAAGAAAATGTCTACATTATGATTAGGGGGTCTATACATTATGCCAACTATTATGTTTTTGGTTTTATCATTTAATATTTCAATATATAAATCTTCAGCACCTTCAGTGTGTAAGTCAGACCTAACTTTAATTTTAAAATGATTATGTATGTATAGCGCTACTCCGCCCCCTCTACCATTGTCACGATCAGAACGAATCATGTGATAGTTTGGTATATTAAATAGAGGTGGGGAATTGTTATGGAGCCAAGTTTCAGATAAGCCTATTATGGAAAACTGGAAGTTATTTAATTGTAAAAAAAGTTCTTGTACGGACTCAAAATTCTTATTCATACTTCTACTATTAACGTGAAATAGGCTAAAGTCAGGATTGGCTTGAAGATTCATGGAGTTTGAATCATCGTACATTTGATCGTTATTATTGGATGAATTAAAACTAGAATTAAATTCTTCTACTGTATAATACTTGCTTTCAACATTTATCAAACCTTGGTCAAAATTTGCGTTAGGAAAAATCATTAAGAATTCTGGAATATCTCAAGTATACAAGAAAAACCACAGAGAGCACGCTGTGTGAGTTTTTGTCCATGTGTGGAAGTGTGAGTCTGTGCATGTAATTCTGTGAACGTGTGTACGTTCTTGTGTACATGGTTGTGCTAGTGCTGAAAATAAAAGTGTTGTAAGAAAACATAAGTAAAGGTAAAAATGGCAACATAATCATAATCACTTACAGGTCTCAAAAGCAAAGTGTTGTAGCCCATGGGACATTAATACAGCTTTTCAAATTAATTATGCAAGTATATCGAGTTATCTCTTTGGTATTCTCATAACTTTCTCATGAATTGTGAACATAGAGAATCGAATTTAAAAGAAAAAGTATAGAGATTAAGCTCAATCTAATGCGCACTTTAAACATGCAATATCATTTATGTTTTTAAATAACCTCATGTAATGTAATATGTAAAACTTTCTTTTAAAAAAAAAGAAGAAAAAAGATCCTAAACTTAACCAACAGAAAGGTCTAATTTGCACTCGTGATTAGACTAAACAAATTATGGGAGACATTGACAACAGTCAGAGTACGAGCAGCTGTATGTACGAGCCAGAACCTTGTTGGCATATAATTCAAGAACACACGAAACCGAATCCAATGCACTAAGCCCAGACGAGCGCCCCGCCTCAAAGCCATTCAACCCACCCACCACGAATAACTGCATCCCGACAGCCAGAAAGCAAACCGCGCACACTACGTGCCGCCAGGCAGGAAAGGCATTAATGCTTGTCTCACCTAGCAACAACCCTGATAGCAGAGACTGGTAAATATCACGTCATATTTACGTCTTGTACTACGTCTTTAAGACGACATAACAAGACGTCAAAAAGACATGATTTTGCACCCGCGCACGTCGTCATGAGGACGTCATATTTTGACGTGATTTTTACGTCTTATTAGTCAAAGAAAGACGTCTTTAAGACGTCAACTTGTACCATAGGAAGACGTCATATGGACGTCATATTTACGTCTTTTAGTTAAAGAAAGACGTCTTTAAGACGACATAAGAAGACGTCAAAAAGACATGATTTTGCACCCGCGCACGTCGTCATGAGGACGTCATATTTTGACGTGATTTTTACGTCTTATTAGTCAAAGAAAGACGTCTTTAAGACGTCAACTTGTACCATAGGAAGACGTCATATGGACGTCATATTTACGTCTTTTAGTTAAAGAAAGACGTCTTTAAGACGACATAAGAAGACGTCAAAAAGACATGATTTTGCACCCGCGCACGTCGTCATGAGGACGTCATATTTTGACGTGATTTTTACGTATTATTAGTCAAAGAAAGACGTCTTTAAGACGTCAACTTGTACCATAGGAAGACGTCATATGGACGTCATATTTACGTCTTTTAGTCAAAGAAAGACGTCTTTAAGACGTCAACTTGTACCATAGGAAGACGTCGTATGGACGTTATATTTTGTCGTGATTTTAACGTCTTATTAGTCAAAGAAAGACGTCTTTAAGACGTCAACTCGTTCCATAGAAAGACGTTGTATGGACGTCATATTTACGTCTTTTAGTCAAAGAAAGACGTCTTTAAGACGTCAACTTGTACCACAGAAAGACGTTGTATGGACGTCATATTTTCTCTTTAGGTCCTATTGGTTAAATAAAGACGTCTTTAAGACGTCAACTTTCACCCAAGAAAGACCTGTAAACGTTGTATGGACATCAAATTTTGACGTGATATTTACATTTTACTGGTCATTTCGATGTACCTTTTATCCTTCCATGATCTATACGTCTTTGTTGTCCTCTAAATAACATCTATAAGACCACCTAATCAAGGAAGAAAGTGTCAAAGTCACTTCATGTACACATTCTGAACAATCACACAGTAAAATCAAAGCAAAAAAAAAAAACATCACATAATATATATATACATGCCAGACAGAAAGTAATTTTCATATTTTTAATGTACACGTATATGGTATGAAAGTGGATAACAAAAATATAAAATACGTATTTCTATACCTTCTTATTCTATCAAACTTGGCTTCCATTGGTACACAATCTTTTCATCACTATCCTGACACTTCTTCCAAAACATGCTGTATAGATACCTAGTGTATTTCTGTCAGTCTCATAATTTATTTAAGAAAGTTAACAGGCCATCACAAAGATATCTGTTTCGTTATAAATTGTGCTACAAGAAACTATGACATATTGGCTAAACTTATAAGTCTTACGGTTGTTGGAAGCAGGTTAGCAGCATAGAGACTAGGTAAAGCTACACTGATACCCGCAGTATTTTAGTAGACAAGCAAACAGCACACTGGGGAAGTTCCTCATATTCAGCAAAACAGCATAGTGGAAAGCTAGGCATTCATCAGTGCAGCTCTACCTTGTCTCCATGCTGCAAAACCGCTCCTGACAACCCCAAGACTTTAATGCAGATAAAGACTATCATATAAAACAAAAGGTTGTTGGAAAGAATTTCTGTGCATGAAAGATCAATTCTTGTTACATACATGGGGAATATCTAAGTTCATGGCAAGAATTCAGTATAAAGTATAAAACTATACAATCTAAATCACACACAGGAGAAAAATGGCACAAATGATAAACACATGGCTTAGCTAAGTTATTTCTTACACTCAAAAGGAACAAGTTGGCAGCAAGGGGAACAGGGAGAACTTCACTGATACCTGCAGAGTTTTCTGATGATGGTTGCTTGCCCGTTGAAACCACGATGTTCACATTTGGCGATACAGCATATTAGAAAACTGTGCAGAAATCAGCTCAACTGTACCTATTCTCTGTGCTAGAAACCTGCTTCTTACGGGCACATGACTTAAATATAAGAAAAGGCATTAGTGGCAACATTCATATTTATAAATAACAAAAAATTGGTATTGTTGCAAATACAGAAGCTGAAGTTCAAGTATAAAAATACAATTTATATCAGATAACATTCCCGCCAGTACGATTGGCTCAGTTGGGCAATTCCAAGGTGACTGTGGAATAATTATTCAGAAGATATTTCCCAGTTTAAGATAAAATAGCAAACATGCTGAAAAAGTTTAGCACAAAGAGATATATTCCATTGCTTATGTCACAACATTCATTTGGCAAGTCCCAGGAGTTTCACAAAAGAATTACAATCTAACTTAAATTTTAACAGCGAATTCAATATACATGTAGGTAAGCCATATTGTGCTTTCTAAATCACAGATACAATCCAAGAATGTTATACTTTTAACTACCATTTTTTTTTCAAACCACAAGATATTTATGGTTTTCATTGAAGGCGCTACTGTGTGTCACTCTTTAACAGTTAATTCTCCCAACAAAATTTTGAATTTTCCCCAACCGTTTTTCCATGAAAATGAGATATAAAACAGGCCTTTAAAAATCTTTCAACGCCTAAATTTGGAAAAGGTATTGGAGCTAATTCTTTGCTTTGTGATGATTTACACTCACTTCAATTTAATCAATTTATAAAAATAAAGTTGGGAGAATTAAGGAATGGATCAGATCAGTTTTCCCAATTTTTATCATCAATAGTGGTCTATTTTTAACTCAAATGTTCAGATTATCTTTAAGTGTACATACAGTATAGCATTGAAGTCAATACCTTAGCACCATTTTCTCTCATCTGAACAATGTTACCAAGTCCCTTTAAGGCTCGTTCAGAAATGATGCTGCAAAACAGTCAAAATCGCAGAGTTTTTTAAATGTTGACATAGAGTTCAATATGCTTTACATTTCTGTATATTATAAAAAAAAGAGCTCACTGAATATGCGCAGTCCAAAACATACAAAGACTTGTTGCCATTCGCTTTACACATAAAACCAAACTGCATCATTTTCGAAAATTGTTGGCGGTTCACGTTCCGTATCTGAACAAGTCTTAGTTGCTTAATAATGGAATTGATTTGTATTGTATTTACCTCACTCAATTTTTCTCCATTACCAACTTATATATAATTTGCAACAGGTTTTAAGAACTGATACGAAGCGGATGGGGGGTGGGGGTGAGCATGAGACTGAGCATATCAAGTCTACTACATAAGCATTATGAAACAGGTCAACTTCATAAATAGTAATTACAAATATATGCAAAATACTGGAATCTTTTACTCAAACTGTTATGTCAGTTTGTACACCCTGTAATTCATTAAAATTGTAAGTGACATGAATGGGAATTTCAGTTCCACAGCTTTAAGCCATTCAGGTTTGTGGCTACACCTCACCTCTCCCCCTCCCCCAATCTCTCTCTTACTCTATAAATTATAATGAAGTAAAAAAATAACCTTTTTTCTAGCAGTTAAACTATCGGGTGAGTGTAGATCTACATGTAATTTTGGAAATATTCCTCTTCAGCTTGGACTCATGGGTTGGCTTTTGGGTGGAATCTCTGGCATTATGCACTGCTTTCAGATCCAGGGAACATAGACGCAAGGAATTCTAGTGCATGAATAAAGCAAAAAGAAAGGAATACAATTTAAGACAAACTTTTATATATTTTAAAACTGGAACGTTAACAATGAATTAAATAATGAATTATGTCAGAAACATACTGCTTGGTAAGATTTATCAGAAATAATTTCTTATTGGTCACAAACATAAAGTCATTATGGGCAATGCAAAACGTGATTCAGGATTTTGTTTGGTAAATTATCAATACAATTCTAGTTTCAGGGATGCCAGTTAGAATTGATCAGAGGGCCTGAAAAATCACCTAGAATGAGCTAGCTTGTACACAAAAAACCTAAACTATGGTATGAAAATAACTCGCCAGGGCCTGAATTCAGGCTATTGCCTGAAAACTGGCATTCCTGTAGTTTGCTGATGAGGGTAGAATGAAAGCTCCTTGACCTATGCTGAAGGGTAAAAAAACACTGTTTGAAACACACATAATATTGTCGGTTATTGCAACATACCTGCAGGTTTTAGTGATCTAAAATTAATTGAATTATAAATATATTTGAAACTTAGGACAAATAACTGAAATAAGCCTTTCAAATGAAATGAACCATTATGAAGTGTCTAATTGGTCAGTGTCTCAGTGATCATGCACAATATGACAAATAAATGTACAGAAATAATACAAGTACATGTACACATTTACCGATAATGGCTTCAACTGTTTCAAGAGGCTGCTGATCCTTAGGGAAGTAGGGAACATCCACAAGGTTGAGAGAGAGTAGCATTTTCTGCATGGTTTCACATCAATATACTGAGGCCACAATGTGCTTTGAATCCACTTCTTTGACGAAAGATGTTAAAAAAGGATGCCTACAAATAAATGAGAAAATGAATAAAGTTAAAACAAAATGAATGGTTGATAATGTATGTACCGGTATGTGCAACACATATACTACAAACTTCTTTGAACAGCCTGTGGGGAAAGAATTTTGTTTACCATTTACAGGTCTAACCGATTATTTCCAGATAAAGATTTCTGTATACGGTAGCCTATAAGATAAATTTGCTGTCTAAAGATAGAAACGACTTGTTTAAGGTTACATGTTTGTGACACAAGTCACTGCTTTATTCCTCTACGTATCGACACGTAATGCTCAATTTCCAGACATCTGGGCCCGGGCCGGTAGTACACTTTCTCACAGGTTTCACTGCAAACCGCTGCACATTACAAGTGCATACCGATGGTGGTTGCGGGCGGGCGCACGCCTGTGTGAAGTTATCTACCATACAATGTAGGAGGAGGTAGATCACTTCACGCAGACTTACGTGCCCCCGCAACCCTCCATCTGTATGCACTTGTATTGTGCAGCGGTTTGCCGTGCAACCTGTGAGAAAGTGTATACTACTATCAACGTTTTTCCGAAAAATAGTCCCCCCAAAATAAGAAAATTGACCAGAAACAGGTTAGAAACATAACGACTTTTAAATCATGACCGGCAATATTTGAACATTTCATGAATATTTGCTTGATTTGGGCTAGGCCTAGATCTAGACCTATGTTTTAGATTTTTAGGACTCTCTCCACACTAACTCCGAGAAGCTCCAACACCTGCGCCGCGGGCGTCGGAGCTTCGGGTTTGTGCATCAAAAAACATTCTAACAGCGGGTTGGGTAACATTATCTCAAAATAAAAGGGAGTAATTACAATTTTGACTCACTAGGTTGCTCGACTCCTCTGGGCATCTAGGCGGCAACTTGAAATTATAATTTGAAGAATCACCCCCTTTTTCCCATCGAAGACTTCTTCAAGTTATAATTTCAAGTTGCCGCCTATAGATGCCCAGAGGAGTCGAGCAACCTAGTAAGTCAAAATTGTAATTACCCCTTTGCATATTTTGAGATAATGTCACCCAACCCGCTGTTAGAATGTTTTTTGATGCAAGCTAGAACCCTTCGGCATCGGCGTCGGAGCTTCCCAGAGTTATCTCTCCGCGCCAGAGTTAAGGGTCACTGGTAAAAAAGTCTGGATATGATTCTAAACTAGTACTAGTAGTAGATCTACAGTATTGCTTGGAATAAAGTAGACACTCTCACACTGTGTCACGCGTGACTGCATGTATTATCCTTCTTTGACTTCTTCTTCAAGATAATCTGCCTCCTTCAATACTGAAGATTCTTACAGATGCCGTATACTTGGCCTGATTGGGGTGTGCAGGTGGACCATTACACCGGGTTTTCCCCCTACTCTTATACAAAAAAGTGCAATGGGTTCTTAATGTGCAAGGGTGGTGACTCTCCTGTACACGGGGCCTCCATTTAAGGTCCTATCCGAGGGACGGAGTGTTTTCCACTTGACATAGCCTGCGTCTATGAACAAGGGAAGGGCAGTAGATTCTAGACCTAGTGCCAAGACTTTCATCACAATCAGTTTGCTTCTCTTATTTTTCTGCTTTCTTTTAGTTTTAGAGCAGTTGTATATTCGAGTTAGATTTCCCTTTAAAGCCATGCAGCCCATGTGTAGGCAAATGAGTAAACTTTTTTGCTTTAAATGATGCCCCATGCCATGCATACCTTCAATCAAGACCCTACATAAAAATACATATATGGGATCATACATTCCAAATCTTGTCAGCAAGTGTTGAAAGTCCGAGCTCACTATCACTGACATAAGATCATACATTACAGTAACATAGAGTCTACATATCAACTTTTCAGAACGAAAAACAGTAACTATAGATTTATGTACTTTTTGTAAATAAATTAGGTTATTCTAGGACTTACCCATACTGTAAATTTGCAGGAGAAAACGAAAGTATTCAGGAGGATGTACTTCATGCAACGGCTTTTTCACTCTGAATTCAAATACATTAGGCTACATACACATCGCATATAGTGTAGTCCCTACGCCTTGCCTTGAGTACTGTATGCGTACACACACGTACTTTACACACTCCCGTACTTGTACTAGATGCGAGCATGTTTAGTCTTGATCGATATTGCAGACCTTGGTGCACAATCTGTAAATTGGTCCACTATTAATATAATGACTAATGACATTTGAGGGGGGGGGGGGGGGTTGTTCCCTATTTTCAATTCTGATAATTGCCCTATTTACTTTGACTTATGCTCATATTAGATGTTGTAGTCTTTACCCGATTATTATCTTGGAAAAATTAGGTTATTAGAGACGTCATAATGACATCGTTATACGTCGTCCTTACGACAAAAAATATCTTGGAAAAATAGTCTTTAAAAGAGGTCATAATGACGTCGTGATGACGTCGTCGATACGACAACAATTATCTTGGAATAAATAGTCTTTAAAGGTAAAGACCAGTAATGGTCATGCGATTGCATTGTGAAAGAAACGTTGTGGAATCGATCAGAAAAGGTCGACCATCTAGCATCTAGCATCTGCAAGGTTCTGGAATCATCAAAATGATAAGAAATTTGGCTCATTCTTCGTAAAGTTACAAGCACTATACACAGAAAGATGTATATGGGACTACCCTATCTCTCTCACCAGACCATGAGAGAAATAAATTTACCAAATATATGAATTAGTAGGCGGTTTCCCGGCAAATTTTTTATCATCATGTATTAGTCAAAACATATTCTTTCACATGATTGGTAATGAGAGCTTCCATTTCATTTTTTTAAATTGGGGCGTTGCCAATACTGGTCTTTACCTTTAAAAGAGGTCATAATTACGTCGTTATCACGTCGTCAATACGACAAAAAATAGCTAGAAAAAAATAGTCTTTTAAAGACGTCAAAATGACGTCTTAATGACGTCGTTAATACGACAAAAATTATCTTGGAAAAAATAGTCTTTTAAAGACGTCATAATGACGTCGTCGATACGACACAAATTAGCTTGGAAAAAATAGTCTTTTAAAGACGTCATAATGACGTCGTTATCACGTCGTCAATACGACAAAAATTAGCTAGGAAAAATCGTCTTTTAAAGACGTCAAAATGACGTCTTAATGACGTCGTTAATACGACAAAAATTATCTTGGAAAAAATAGTCTTTTAAAGACGTCATAATGACGTCGTCGATACGACAAAAATTAGCTTGGAAAAAATAGTCTTTTAAAGACGTCATAATGACGTCGTTATCACGTCGTCAATACGACAACATTACATTGGAAAAATAAGTCTTTAGAAGTCGTCATAATGACGTCGTTATCACGTCGTCAATACGACAACATTACATTGGAAAAATAAGTCTTTTAAAGTCGTCATAATGACGTCGTTATCACGTCGTCAATACAACAACATTACATTGGAAAAATTAGTCTTTTAAAGACGTCATAATGACGTCGTCGATACGACAAAAATTAGCTTGGAAAAAAATAGTCTTTTAAAGACGTCATAATGACGTCGTTATCACGTCGTCAATACGACCAAAATTAGCTAGGAAAAAATAGTCTTTTAAAGACGTCAAAATGATGTCTTAATGACGTCGTTAATACGACAAAAATTATCTTGGAAAAAATAGTCTTTTAAAGACGTCATAATGACGTCGTCGAGAAGACAAAATATATCTTGAAAAAATTAGTCCTTTAAAGACGTCATTATGACGTCGTAATGACGTCGTCAATGCGACAAAAATTATCTTGGAATAAATAGTCTTTTGAAGACGTCATAATGACGTCGTAATTACGTCTTCCATACGACGTACGACGTGTTTACCACTTTACGACCAATTTATGACGTCTTTAAGACGTCAGTCTGCTATCAGGGAAAGAAACGTACGCCATTCACCCGACCACCGAAACACAATCACCCGTAGCAGGCGAAAGAACAGACCCGTAGCGAGGCAGCCAACAAAGATTAAATCACGAAAAAGGACCATTCAATCAACGACACAGGTCATGTGAAATAGTCCGCATCGTCCAAGAACATTGTGTATGTTCTATCTATGCAAGCCACCCATGAATACCTTACATTTAGTTATAAATGTATCTATACAAATAAAGGCGCATGTGTAAAACTTGTTAGTAAGTACTAATAATTACAAAATGTATCCTTGAAACGCAGGCCTAACACATTGGGCAGGTTTGATTTGCCTTTATAAATTATCATTGATGTGATTGAAAATAGAAAAATATCACAACATTATGAAACATGTACCCCTAATTATCTTACGCAAAAGCATATGATATTATCACCAGCATCTTGGGTGTTCGATGTGACAAATGGCTTATCACACCAGAATAACAATATGCATAATTTATTGAGCAATATGCTTTGCAAATCATATTTAAATTGTATACATGTTTATATTTCAACATTTATACATTTGTGGCTCGCGATTTATGATGAAAAAACGGGTACTATAAACCATGCTATAAACGCTCATAAGTTTAACTTGTGCATGTGAAGTATGCGTCTCCTTAATGAAATTTGAGTTATACTAGATGTATTAAGTAGACACATACATGCATATAAATGAGTATTCTTTAAATTGAATAACAAACGAAGAACACTTAAAGTTCTCATTGTGTATCATGAGAAAGTGAATTATCATAAACTATCATAATATATTCCTACATAAGCTTAAATGCCTGTATGCATAAATACATCCAGAATAGCATATCAAGCAAAACCAAACCCAAATTGTATCATGTGAATATGAATTATCATAATATATTTTGACATACTAGCCTTTGTATGCATAAATACACCTAGAACATCGTACCAAGCAAAACTAACCTTAAAGTGTATTTTACATGCGTAAGTAATGGATGTATGATAAGAATGCTTGAAGAAAGACAAACCAAATAAGAACAAAAAACACAAAACACTTTCGTGTTAAACTAGATTAATGTATCAATAACTAATACAAACCTAGTCATTGAAATTCACATGTATATAGTTTATCAAGAAGTGCTTGTTTCAATACAAACGAGATGCATCATACCTCTTTCGGGTATGAAGAATATAATGAGCTTATAAAAGCATCTTCAAGTATAATGTAAAATCACGATTCGACAAAGGTGAAAAGGTATATACTTATTCAAATTTGAACGGAGTACCACCCGCTTGGCGCCATTTTCCAGCGTAAAATCGGAGTCTAGTGCCTGCTTGGTACAGATCTCGGACTTGTTTGCTCCATTTTTGCTTCTCTCGCAGGTCGACGGGCGTGTGGTCATCTATAATGAAGAAATTCTTATCTTTCAGAGCCTCTCTATGTTTCCGCATTATGTTCACTTTATCTCGATAGGATAGCAGCTTCATCAGGACATGACGTGGCCTATCCTCGACCTTTTTTCCATCTCTATGGGCGCGCTCAACTCTGCTTTCTATGTCGAAATGGGTGCGAATGATGCTTTCAGCTATCTGAATACAATCATCATGATGACCTTCCGGAGGCTCAGGGATCCCTACAAGGCGAATGTTATTTCGCCTGGAGAAACGCTCATTTTTATTTGCATCACTTTCATACTTTTCAATCTGAACTTTGAAGGTTGATATTTCCTTTTTCATTTCACCGATTTGCTTTTCCATTTTCTCTTGATTCTTTTCCAGGTTATCGACACGTTCACGCTCAAACTCCAACGAGGCTCCCACATTGGCTTCAAGATCCTTCAACTTGGCAATGAAATTATCCACCGCGCTTCTAATCATTTTTTCAAATTTTACAGAAGCTTCTTTGAAGAAGTTGTCGAGATTAGGTAGACCTGGTGACGGGTCAGTATCGACGACCTGGTCCGACCCAGCTGCGGTATTCCTGGAGAGCTCCGCGTCTTCATTGTTGGTAGTAGCCGGCACAATGGGGTCACATTCCTGTAGCATAGGCATCGTCGTTGTAACCGGGCTCCGTAAATTTGAATTTGGCGGGCTTCCCTGGCGGGAGTTTGGCGGGCTCCTATTGGTAGCAGTACGTGGCTCCGTGGTAGGTTTGGGTTTCGCGTTTGTAGGGTGTTTGCGAGTCCTCAAATTCATACTTCTGGGATCACTTTCGGGTCCAGACATCGCTGTGCATGCAGGATCTCTGAATGCTTAATATCCAGACACCAAAATCAGAATTCCAGTTGCATAAATCCAAAGTCCCAAATTTTAATGAAAATTTCGTGGCTTTCGAGACGAGCAAGAAATTTGACCTTATCCAAAGAGCGCCATCTAATAAAGTTCTTGAAGTGATGGCGGTGGAGAAATTTCTTCCGCGCCTGATTCAGAGGATGAATGGCCAGATCGTTCCATCCGTCCTGGCTGCAAAATAAAACCCCTTGGTCCGGAAGAATCGGATGATGTTCCACTGTCGGACATTGTGTCAAGTGATGGGTCGTCGTTCTCCCCCTCTGACAACCAGGGGCAGTGCTTGAGTTGGGAGCGGTGCAACACTCTCTCTTTACCAAGGTGATTTCTCACAACGTAAACTGGCTGGTCAGCATAAGGGCGTTTGATAACCATGCATGGTTCGGCCTCCCAAAAGTCAGCTAACTTTGCACGGCCTCGGTTTCCATGACGTCTGACAAGGACATAATGACCTACTCCGAGTGGCTTTTCAAATATCTTCCGAGCATGGAGGGCACGTCTTGCAACAGCTGCTGCTTCTGCATTCTTCCTTGCTATTGCCCTAGCAGTTCGTAGTTCTGACTGATGTTGCTGGACATAAGACTTGACGTTTCCTTGGCGCCTTGGTTGTCCTTCCCCACTTAAGACCAGACCATGGGGAAACCTTCCATTTCTCCCGAACATCAAGTAGAAGGGTTCGACACCAGTACTTGCATGGACAGTGTTGTTGTAGGCATATACCAAAGAGGGCAGGTAATGATTCCAGCGTCGCTTCTTGCTCTCAGGCAGAGATCCTAGCATGTTGTGCAGAGTGCGGTTCAGGCGCTCACACTGGCCATTGCCAGCCGGGTGGTAAGGCGTAGTGTGGCTCTTCTGGATGCCATACATCTCACAAAGTTCCGCTATGATGGTTGATTCAAAGTTGCGCCCTTGATCGGAATGGATCCTCAGGGGACATCCGTATGGGGTAATCACATGCTTCACTAAGGCCTTCGCAACTATAATGGCACGCTGGTCACGGGTAGGTATGGCCCAGGCATACTTTGTGAAGATATCAGTCACAACGAGCAAGTTCTCACATCCGTCACTTGATGGTTCTAACACAGTGAAGTCCATGGCAATCAGTTCCATCGGTGCAGTTGCAGTCATCGTCGAAAGCGGTGGTCGAGTCTGGTGGACAGGGGGCTTGCTAACGGCACAACGTTGACACTTCGCACACCACAGCTTTACATCATTTTTCATTCCACCCCAGAAAAACCTGTCGGCCAGCAAACGGTACACGCGTCTAGCTCCAAAATGGCCTGCTTCATCATGGAATCTGGTAAGAACTTCTTCCTGTAGATCCTGGGGGAGAACAATCTGGAAATGATCAGTTGCATCCTTGGGGGATTGTACTTTACGGACCAAGACCCCATCCCGCAGACTAAGTCTTTTCCAGTCCCGAAGGAGACGCAAGGATACTGCAGGGCAGAGACCTCTCTCCTCCCTGTTCGGTCGGGATTCCCTTCCAACAAACCCTCTTACTGTCCTCACTATTTCATCGCCTTCCTGATGCTCTTTCAACGACTCTGACGTATACCCTGGCAGCGAGCTAGTTCCTCCCTCGCGACAAACTCTGATCTGGCTGCTAAGGGAGTGAGGGACTTCAATCGCTGGTAAGTGCAGCCCAAATGTGGCCTGAATCGTGGTGCTTGCCACTGTGCTGGGGCCTCCGGTATCCATGCCATCAGGTGGATCCAACCGTGACAGAACATCTGGTCCTTGATTCTCCTTTCCGGGTCTGTACTTTATCTCGTAGTCAAAGGAGCTCATGCGCTGTACCCATCTCAACTCTGTGCAACCGAGGTTGGCCTTGTCAAGGAACAACAGTGGATGGTGGTCCGTAACAATGGTACACTTCTGGCCTAAGAGATAGTCCCTGAAAGCTTCTGTCACAGCCCACTTCACCGCTAGCAGCTCGAGTTTGAATGCACTATAACGTCCACTACGCTCTGCGGGTCTAAGTGTCCTTGACGCATAAGCGATGACATGGTTATTCCCGGTAGCATCTTCCTGCATGAGGATGGCCCCTAAGCCGGATCCACTAGCATCAGTCTCTACACGGAATGACTTTTGGAAGTCTGCATAGGCTAGAACGGGTGTGTTTATCAGACACTCTATCAACTTCCTGAAGGCAGCCCTCGCATCTTCATCCAATGTCACCTTTTGTGATCCCAGGACAGATCCCCTCTTGCCCTTCTTCACTCCCGGGCCTGTTTTAAGGAGACAAAATAAGGGTGCTGCAATGGAGGCATAGCCTTGAACAAACCTCCTGAAGAAGCCAGTGAAACCCAGGAAAGCTCGGACTTCCTTGACAGTGCTTGGCTCCTTCCATCCCTGGACTGTGGATACCTTCTCGGGGTCTACGGAAACACCGGCCGCAGAAACCTGGTGTCCCAAATATTGAACCTCTTGTTGAAGGATATGACATTTTGAGGGTTTCAATTTCAATCCATACTCTTTCAACCTGGAGAACACCAGATCCAGCTTCAGCAAGTGGGAGGCAAAGTCACGTGAGAACACAATTATGTCATCTAGATAGATCAGCACACTAGAGTAACACAAGTCCCCGAAGCATCTCTGCATCAGTCTCTGAAACGTTGCTGGGGCGTTGCTAAGGCCAAAAGGGAGTCGTGTGTACTCGAAGAGGCCAAACGGTACGGTGAAGGCTGTTTTCTCAATGTCTTCAGGGTGCATGGCCACCTGATAGTACCCACTTGTCAAATCCAGTACGGTAAAGTATCTTGCACCTCCGAGTGCCTGCAGCGACTCCTCTATTCTAGGGAGAGGGAAAGAATCACGTCTTGTAAGACAGTTCAAGTGCCGATAATCCACGCAAAGTCTAATGCTTGAGTCCTTCTTTCTTACTACAACAACCGGTGATGCCCAAGGGCTCTGGCTTTCTCGGACAACTCCTCTCCAGACTAAATCTTGAATATGGTCGCGTACAGCCTGATACTGTGGAGGGGGTAATGGTCTGTGTCGCTCTTTGAATGGCTGAGCACCACCTGTATCAATGCGATGGGAGACCTTGTCTGTGAAGCCAAAATCCTGGTCATGAGCTGAAAACACTTCGCGATGTTTCTCCAGAAGACACTCTAGGTCAGTGCGTTCTCCAGGAGACAAACTCGTCCAGTCCACATCCACTGGATTCTCACGATTCTCGACTGGCAGTTCATCTTGCTCTACCTCTCGCACGACTGATGCATTGTAAAGGACACCCAGTTGAACAGCCTTTGGGATCACGATCTCCTCGTCTTTCTTATTGCAGAGCACGATGGGGAATCGCCCTTCCTCTATCCGAACAACACATGGCTGGATATCTATTCCTACCGGTAAGGCGCTACATTTTTCTGGCTCTAGAAGCACTTCAAATGGTCCCTCACTCGTTCCGCCCGTACTTTGCGCCTCAAGCACCACTGCCTGACGTGCGGATATCACGACACTTCCCTCCTGTCCGAGACGGGCTGTCCCAATGGCATCCCTCGCTTGGCTCAACTGGATACGGTTGCTGACCGCCTTGAAAGCCTTCTGCCAGGCTGTATTTGTATCTGGCCACTGCAATTTTGTCAAGTAGTCTTGTCCTTCCTCTTTGAACAGATGCTCCCAGCATTCCTGCAGTATGTTCATGCCTAAAATCCCTGATGCGGTTTGGCTATGTTCGGTGGCTGTATTGTCTCTGATCACAAGAACAACTCTACCAGGAATCAGGTGGCCAAGCGCTTCCACGTTCGTTTCAAAATATCCCATGTGTGGTAATGCATCCTTGCTCGCCGACACGACCGTGAATGAGGTTGGAATCTGCTCCATCCTAAAGCCCGCCGGCCTTAGCTTCTCATTAAAAAATGTCTCCCCTACTGTTGTTACCTGGGACCCTGGATCCAGCAGGCAGGGAACCGTTATCCCTCCAAACTTTACTTTAGCGGAGTAGCACTCCCCGACAGCCCTGGAGAGGAAATTGTCGGCCACCTTGTCACCAGTTGCAGCCCTCACCTCCGACTGTCCTACCACTGGAGCCTGTTCTTGCTGTTGCGGTCGTAATGTAGGCGGTGGTACTCCATTTTGTGGCGTCCATTCCGAAGGAATCGAAGATGATTGGACAATTGGTGGTTCTGTACGTGGCGGCATCCATACTCCCGGGTTGGGCAAAGGTACTGGTAAGGGTCCGGTCTGCTGTACCCAGCCCTCCCCAGGTGGCTGCTGGGAATAAGGTTGCCCAGGGTGAGATGCCCAACCATCGGGTTGGGGAAACGGTGGCGGTGCAGATGGTCCCCCTCTCGGTGCCCAACCTCTCTCCCTTCTGCCACGTCTATATTGCTCTGTATACTGGGGGCCCTGTCCCCTGTCTTGACGAGCCCTGGTATCTTGAATTCCTTGTTTCTTATGTGGACATTCCCGAGCATAATGTCCCCAACCGTTACAATTGAAGCATTGTACATTCTCTGCATTTCGAGGCAAGGGTGGTTTCAGCGATATTGCTAGGTCGCTAACCGCTCCGACGACTCGATTGGCCAACTCTTTTACTGCCTGCATCACGTCTTCTACATCTGGCCGGTTCGTTGGTGTTTGTAGCTGTGACTGGAGGGCCGTCTGGTGCACTGTTCCTGTGGAACTCTTGAAGCGGGCCTCCTCCCGCTGTTCCCTCCTGATGGCCACCTCCCTGAGTTCCCGGAATTGAACCGAGGTTCCCCCTTCATACCTATCTTGGAGGGTGTTCCTAAGGTGTCGGTCACCGATTCCCTCGATAAACTGCTCAGCTAGGGTGGCTTCTGGTTCCGAATATAATCGGTCACTCCAGTTTGTAAGGCGGAGAAAACGGTTTTCGAGGTCCAACGCGAAATCTCTGATGCTTTCTCCTTTTCGCTGCTTCCTCTCCAGGAATAGTCGTTGCAGCTCCCCCACCGGGACATGGTCCGCATAAGAGTCCTGGATGTACGAGAGGATATCTGCGATGCATTTCCCTTCTCTAATTAGCGACTTCACCTCCATCTTTGGTCCGTCTTTGAGGTAATCTAGGATGAATGCCCCTTGTTGTTGGTCAGGTATGGCGTATTTGGCAAAAGCACTCCTCATGGAGTTGACAAAATCTGCAACCTCTCCTGGCCGGCCTCCAAATGTGGGCAGCTTTCTTTCCGGTGCCATAATAATCTGGGGTGGGGGGCGGGACAGCAACTTTCCCAACTGTCCTTGGACACTATCCCCGTCTTCCACTTTAGGTTGGAGAAGTGGCCGGTATAAAGCATCACTCCACTCCCCTATTGGATGGATCTTCCCCCCAATAGCAGGTACAACTACCTCCTCTCCGTCTGTGTCTAAATACACCAGCCCCTTGGCCATGGGGAAATTTGCTTGTAATGCTTCTAAGCTGAGGGGCCCATCTGTTTCCATCAAAGGAAACTTTAATTTCCTTCCCCCCTCTTCCACCTTAACGTACAAAGCCATATCTGCAAGTATCAACAAAAATTAACAAAACTATGTGCCAATTGCGTAAAAAAACTTGCCTATGTCTATCTTAATCTCAAAGATTTCGATTTCAATCATAAGATATATTCACTTAGAAATTAATCCTTTAAACTAAAACACCTTCCGAAGGATTTAAATATCAATAACTAAAAGTAACTATCACATGTTCCAAACTGACTTCAAAAATAAATCTATTGAATCTAAACATTCTCAAAACTTGACCGACTCTCAAATTTTCAATAGCATCAATATCAAGAATAATTAATGACCTTTCCATAAAAGTAATACTCTACTCTTCAATAAAACAACTATCTTAAAACTTAAAATACATTCTTAAAGCAAGTTCCTGAAAAGAGTTCTTGAAGCGAGTTCTTAAAACGAGTTCTTGAAGCAATGTTCTGTCATCACCTTGTCATGCACATCGTCGTCGCTCTATTACTCATTGCTAAATTATGTTCAATGTGTCCAGGCATAACTATTATCGTTCCACGACTAATATTCCTGAAAAGAGTTCTTGAAGCGAGTTCTTAAAACGAGTTCTTGAAGCAATGTTCTGTCATCACCTTGTCATGCACATCGTCGTCGCTCTATTACTCATTGCTAAATTATGTTCAATGTGTCCAGGCATAACTATTATCGTTCCACGACTAATATTCAGTGAACAGCACACCTTCTAAAGCTATACAAGTTCTTGACGTACAGATCTATTTGACTCTCTGCGAGGTCTTCTTGGTCATGGTTATGTCACCCTCGTCGATGATGTTGCTGTTGCACACGCCGCCGTCCACTTGGGTTCGAATCCCATCCTCGTCGCCAGTTGTGAGGTGGTCGAGAACTCGAAATCAACGACACGACAGATTCTGTGAGAGGGCCAAGCAAAGAGTGCCGGCTTGTCTCAGCACTCCGCCCTCTACAGGTCACAGGGTAATTTCCTAACCCCTTACACACAGAACGGACCCGTGTTCGCAGTGCCCTGAGTCTCAACGGTTACCCACGCCGTTTTATACACAATACCAAGAATAGATCGTCGGAACCCAGGGATCAGAAGGTATACAAGACTTTTACAGTCTTGCCGTACATTGATGGGGTCTCCCAACAACTCAAGCGCCGCCTAGAGAGCCATGGCATTCGAACGGTTTTCAGACCACCCTACGTCAACAACTTACACGCCCCAAGGATCCAATTCCTCCACATAGACGGGACGGCATTGTGTACAACATCCCTTGTAAAGGATGTGATAGATCCTACATCGGTGAAACTGCCCGTCCGATAAAAGAAAGAATCACTGAGCATAAGAGGGACGTCAGACTCCGTCGAACTGACAACTCAGCCGTAGCCGAACATGCTTGGGACAACCAGCATCAACCAGACTGGGACGGGGTTCAGTGCCTTTCCCAGGAACGGCATTGGTATACACGGAGGGTAAAAGAAGCTATCAATATCCGTCTCAATCCTAATTATTTCAACAGAGACAACGGGATCGATATCCCCGAATTTTGGATGCGGACGATACGCCGCCATGACACTCGCCGTCCTGCCAGCCAACAACGGTCGATTCCATTCAGCAGACGGCCCGAGCCAGCGGCCCGTTGATTGGTCGAGTACCGTATGCGTCGGCCAATAGGCCTGGTGCATCAGCCGAACCAGCGGCCGAACCAGCGGCCTTGGTGATTGGTCGATCACCGTGTGCGTCGACCAATAGGCATTGGGCGTTATTGTTCCAATTATCGATCGAATTTAGACCGCTTTACGGTCCTCCCGTAAAGTATAAAAGACCCTTGCTTACAACAGTTTTTATCACCTGACGAAGTATCGCAGTAGCATACGAAACGTCGTGATCTTTTAGATTCCTTATTGACCACATTGCGAGACAAACGAATATCACTAGCGATATTATTTTCGATAATAATAATAATAATAATAATAATAGCCTAATAGTCCACTCCAAATTTTATTAAACCGAAACGGAAATTCTTTTTGCCCAATATTTTATTGATCGTGAGCCCGGCAGCCACTGAGCAGCGCCAGATCGACGTTGCTCTATCTCTTATTGTTGAACGCCAAACAAGGTAGCAACAACTCCCATCTTTTAACGTCTTTTGGTATGACGCGGCCGGGATTCGAAACCACGACCTCCCGGTTGTGAGGCGGACACTCTACTGACTGAGCCAACACTCCGATCATGACATCGTAGTTTTGGGATTTGCCTCTTTCCAAAGACGAAGAAGGTGTATATATAAAGAGCGACCTCTCACCTGCTTTTGGAAAGGACAATAGCCAAACATCATCTGATCGGACTGGAAAGGTCCTCAACCGTTTGATACTAGAATCCAGGACAAAGTTCGGATACATAACTCCTTTAAATTCATGCCTCAAGCGGTAAAACGAAAGGTTCTGGTTTACAGCCATCTACGGAAATGCAAAAAGTGGAAAGAATATTTACAAAATTAGAATTCACAATATTGTAACAACATGGATTGGCGATTTATAATTATGAAGACAATTTCTCATTAATGTATACAACTTGGAACTCATCACTGACATTAAAGGTAATGCAAAGTTTTGGGAAATTTTGAAAAATTGGATGGATTTGCAATGTTGGTATACTTGGATGCCCCTGTGGATGTATTATAAGCACTAGAAAATTTAGCCCCTAAAACACTCCTGCTTTCGAGAAATTGAATAACCAAAAATTTACCGGTGCTCCTGGTACATTTTGAATTTTTCAATTAGCACCTAAGGGCCATTCCATGGTGACTGCGACCATGAAAATCTCAGAATATGCGGCAGTTCTGATATATAATTTCCAAACGGGCATGGCAAATTGGTCGATTGTAGTCAAGAAATTGTTTTAAAGCGAAAGTAATATCAATCTAGAGAGGGCGCTATACAACATAAAGAGTTTATTATTTACAATTTCATCACTTTAGACTCGATTTCAAATGCGATAACGATCATCGAATATTGTAAAATCGCATTATGCTTCTATAATATCTTCATTTGAACCAAATTCATGACCCCATACCAAAACTTTGTATTACGTTTAAAGTTTGCTTAATGATAAGCATGACATGACCTACATCTGCTTAATCAAAACAAACTAAATGGCTGAACCGAAATATACTGACCTAGTTCCTTTTACATCTTTTACCCCATTCACAGTGGCCTCAAACACCGCGACAGCAGCGGGACTGTCCCGCTGCTGTCGCGGTGTTGTCTTCAGTGTGAAGGCTCGGACCCGTTATAAACTATCGCGGGATAACACCGCCTCGCGAAAACGCCGCGACAAACTATAGCTAGGTTCGCCTAGCTACAGCAGCGGGACAGTCCCGCTGCTGTCGCGGTGTTTACTCAGTGTGAAGGCTCTCCGCTATAACACCGCGACAAACACGTGTGATTTGTTTACTTACCTATCACTGACCTCTTTTCTCCAGCAATGGGGAACATAAAGTGAAATAGAAATAAAGTAACCAGTGGATTCAAATTGATTTTATTATTATGTAGATATTATAATTATCCAAATAAAAATATTTCACACTTCAAAAAATTAAAATATTCTGACTGGAAGCAATAAAAATGCTAGTTTTTTAAAAAGTAATATGATCGAGGATACAAAAAGCAACTTGACATGTTTACCTTTTGCAAGCTTGCCTCATCGTTTTTCCGTGCCGTGCTTTGCTGTGTGAATGGGTACATGATATTTATCTACTGTGAATGCATTTGTAGCGGTGTTATGGCGGTGTCGCCGCTCTGCTACAACGCCGCTAAAAATTTCAAAACCACTGTGAATGGGGTATTATACCCCATTCACAGTGGCCTCAAACACCGCGACAGCAGCGGGACTGTCCCGCTGCTGTCGCGGTGTTGTCTTCAGTGTGAAGGCTCGGACCCGTTATAAACTATCGCGGGATAACACCGCCTCGCGATAACGCCGCGACAAACTATCGCTAGGTTCGCCTAGCTACAGCAGCGGGACAGTCCCGCTGCTGTCGCGGTGTTTACTCAGTGTGAAGGCTCTCCGCTATAACACCGCGACAAACACGTGTGATTTGTTTAAGTAACCAGTGGATTCAAATTGATTTTATTATTATGTAGATATTATAATTATCCAAATAAAAATATTTCACACTTCAAAAAATTAAAATATTCTGACTGGAAGCAATAAAAATGCTAGTTTTTTAAAAAGTAAGAGGAAGAGTGTGTAAAGTACAGCTAGCGCGCGCAATTTCAAGCAATCGAAAACCCCGCGCTGAAGTATTTCCGGTCATATCGGGGTCACTCGCGGGTCATGAGCCATGCATACACGTGTTTGTTACGGAGGTAATAAAAATCACCCGCTGCAGCGTGAATGGGTACATGATATTTATCCCGCTGCTGCAGCGGGATAACTTTTCTACTGTGAATGCATTTGTAGCGGTGTTATGGCGGTGTCGCCGCTCCGCTACAACGCCGCTACAAATTTCAAAACCACTGTGAATGGGGTATTAGTTGTGTGAATAACAGCGGTGTATATACTTGACTTAATAATTACAATTGGCAAACTTTTTTCTCGGTTCTGACCTTGCATTGGAAAATGGTGGATCCGTGAAAACGGTAGTATTTCACCAGATATATTCACAGTTAACATAATGGATTCGCAATAATTTATATGAAGACAATTATTTTATATAACTTGGAACTCGTCAATGACATAAAAGTTTGTTTAATGATATAGCACGTACATGACCTAAATTTTCTTGATCAAAACAAACCAAATGGCTGAACCTATATACCGACGTAGTCCCTTTTACGTTCCTGGTGTGTGAATAACAGCGGTGAATAAGACTTGACTTATTAATTACGATTGGCAAACTTTTGTTATTCTCGGTTCTGAACTTGAAATGAAAAACGGTGTAGGCCTATCCGTAAAAACAGTGTTATTTCACCAGGTATATCATGAACCTCCCCTTGTAAGAGTTGTTCTGAAAAACTCTTGAATCTCAAATATTCTTATTTCTTCACGGCACTATAACAATTTTTGGTATTCTGAATACGCAAGTGATCTCCTTCGCCGCTCGTTGTCCAACTCGCCCCCTCCCCCCTTGTCGACATTCTCTGAAAGGGGTAGCAGCCGGAGCGAGAAGTATGGAGGTAGGGGAAGAGGAGAAGAGAGAGAGAGAGAGAGAGAGAGGGAGAGAGAGATACTATGGGTGAGTGCTTGATGCATGTGGGCCCTGGCGAGAAAGGAGCTAGGGGGAGAAAAGTTATAAAAGAGATAAAACAGAAGTATACGACAGCAAACATTATGCATACCTTTTTGCAGCTATAGAGGAAGACTTTTACGGAATCAAAACTCCACTGGATACACTAGTGTCGAGTCGAGAGTATTATCGTGCACAATACTCATACCGAAGTATAATCTAAAAGCAATATGTATTATGTTTTGGGTTTTTAATCACTGATGCAGAAGATTCAGCTTGACATGTCTGTATAGAGCAAAGTCCAGAGTTTGAACCTTGACAAAGGAATTTGTTTATGGCAGACTCTAATATTTTGGAGGGTCGATGATGAACTATAGAAAAACATAGCACATACCACCGCCGTACAAATTAGTGGTTTGCGAACCCCTCCCCTCCCCCCCCCCCACCCCCTGTTAAAGGTCAAAGGTTAATTTTTTGTTTGTTGATTTTGTTTATTGATTTAAACAAAAAGGTGGTGCTCATTACCAGGCACGTAGCCACGGGGGGGGGGGGGGGGGTACGTGCCCCCCCTAAAATTTCCAAGATCGGTTGAACTTTTTTAGACCCCTTTTTTTTACCTCGATCGATTACATGTATGTGCCCCCCCCCCCCAAGAAAAAAAACAACACAAAACAACAACATCGAACTCTGGCTACGTGCCTGCTCATTACCCCCCTCGCAATGTCTCACACTCTCACCTCTGTCTCCGAAAAGTTAGCAATCCTAAGAACCCCCCCCCCCCCCCCCCCCAAAAAAAAAAAAAAAAAAAAAAAAAAGCTTGTACGGGCTTGCATACATTTAATAAATATGATATGATGCAAATTTCAGATGGTGACATATGACCTGGAAAAAAAAGAAAAAACCGGGGGTATAATATGACGCACCCCGGCCTGTAAATTTCAAATATTAATTAATTTTGTTGGCTAAAATTAAATTAATTTTGTTTTTGTTTTAAATGATATTTTATTTCCTTCCTCATAATTTCACATAACAAGAAATTCACATAAGAAATTATCAAAATAAGCAATATAAAACAAGATCTTTGATACAAGACACTTCATGAGTTACATCAATCAATGAACATAAAAAAAAAAATTAAAACAATTCTTGCATGTAACAGTGTATAATCAAAATAACAGTAGAGGAAGGTTTAAAGTGTAGATTTTGTTTTGTTTTAAATGATATTTTATTTCCTTCCTCATAATTTCACATAACAAGAAATTCACATAACAAGAAATTATCAAGATAAGCAATATAAAACAAGATCTTTGATACAAGACATTTCATAAGTTACATCAATCAATGAACAGAGGAAAAAAAAGGAAAAAAAAGTCTTGCATGTAACAGTGTATAATCAAAATAACAGTAGAGGAAGGTTTAAAGTTACATATTACCATCCTATCACAACACTCTCACACACCCCCCCTCTAGCCCACCCACACCACACCCCCTTTCATACACATAAACACACATACAAACACAAACACACACTGCATGCAACATGTTCCCTCAACTCACACCACACAAACTCTTCACCCCCCCCCCCCCCCCTAGCCCACCCATCTCCTACCCCCTTCACGCCGACACACACACTGCATGCAGCCTGTTCCGGTTTGTCCGCCTGTACACGAAAGAGAATTAATAATACTAATAATAAAAATAATACCCACCTCCATTAAAGTAAAAATGCATCGATTTGTTCCCATTTCTGTAAGTGCATCCCCAGTTTCCCCTTTTTGAAGGCTATTTTGTATTCCTCGTCTCTGTAATTTTTAAGCATATGTATTGTTTTCTGTACAGATGGCAAAGTTCCTTCTTTTCTAGAAATAAAAATGATATACTTTACTAAAAATATGATACAATTTATTACAAATATTCTAGTAGTATTGCCGGATATTCCCATAAAAATGGGTTTCCAATCATCAATGTCAATTTCGATTAAATGTAACTTTTGAATTACCTCCTGCCATAATCTTTTAACTTTAAGACAATCTAAAAATAAATGTTGGTATGTCTCTACTTCTAGTCTACAAAAGGAACAAAAATGGTCTGACTCAAAACCAAATTTAAAGAGTTCTCTTTTCGTATATACAGCCCCTTGTAATTGTTTGTATTGAAACTCTCTATGTTTATTACAAAGCATTGCACATTTCATCCTTGTGAATGTTTCTTTCAACTCCGTCATTCCAAGATCAAATTGACAGTTGCCATCTGTAACATGTAATATACTCTTTTTGAAGGTCTTCAATGAAGTAATCATACAACCGCCTAGATTTTATATCACATAGTTTCTGTAAACGTCCAAATATCATCAATTCTATTTCAAAATTTTCAGTGTCCACTTCCATAAAATCACTTTGTATCCATTCGTTTCTGATTGCTGAAAAGATCTTTTGAATTCTAAGCAAGCTTTTAGTTGCAAAACCCAAATTTAAAAAATGTAAGATCGGTTTTAAATGACCTCTGACAATTATATCTGATGCTTGAAGTATACCTTTCTGAAATAGTTCGACATCAAAAAATGTTTTATTGCTGAGACATATACACTTATTGCTAAATATAATCGGATTATTCTTATTTTCTCCAAAGTGTCTGCATTTATCTAATTCTTGCCATGCCTTCAACATGTCTTTATAAAAAGATGGTATACCCTTCAAGTCCATTTTATTTATATCATAATTACAAAGAAATATAATTCGACCCCCCAGTGATCTGAAAAAGTGGTCAAAGGTTACTTTCCAACCTGAATACTTTTCTCCATAGAGCAACCGTTTGATCCACATTATTCTCTGAGTCTTGATAAATATCTTAAAATTCGTTACTCTGAGTCCCCCAGCGCAGTAATCTTGATATAATATTTTCCGTTTTATTCTGTCTCTCCCTCCCCAAATAAAATTAAAAGAAATCTTTTCGATTTCTTCAAAAATGTTTTGTGGGACTGTCATAAGAGACGAAACATAATTTAGTTTTGAAAATACATATATCTTCAACAATTTAATTTTGCCAAACATCGTTAAATCTCGTTGCTTCCACCAACCGATTAGTCTTTTGATTTTGCTCAAAATTTCCTTATAGTTCAAATCATCTTTTATTTTGGAATGACGTGCGAAATATACCCCTAAGATCTTTATATGTTGTACCCTATGTCCAAAAAAAGGTAAACCCGGCCTATCACTTTCCTCTCCTAACCACATAAAATTTGTCTTATCCATATTTATCTTCAATCCACTTAATTTTTCAAAGTTTTTGAAAACTTTCTTCACTTTATTAATTGAATCCATATCTTTTAAAAACAATGTAATATCATCTGCATACAAAACTTGCTTTATTTCTTTATTCCCGAATCCTACCCCTTTAATGCTCTCATCTTTCCTAATATAACGAGCTAGTAATTCGATAACTATTACAAATAAATATGGAGATAGGGGGTCACCTTGTCTTACCCCTCTATTAATTCCAAAATATCCTGTTGAGTGTCCCCCGTTCATCACGCAACTGCTAACATTAGTGTAGAGGGTTTTAACCCAAGAACACAAAACTTTACCAAACCCAAACTGTTCCAAAGCTTTAAATAAAAGTTTATGGGAAATGCTATCGAAAGCCTTTTCAAAATCTACGGCAATTAAAAAGCCTACAGGCTGATACAAGGACTGAAAGAATGTATCATCAATTAACCGAACCGCTTCCCCAATATTCCGATCTTTAACATAGCCCACCTGATCGTAATGAATAATATCCTCCAATACCTCCTTTACCCTTGTAGCTAATACTTTCGACAATATTTTATAATCTACATTTAAGAGAGTAATTGGCCTATAGTTTTTCATGTACAAAGGGTCTTTGCCTTCTTTCTCAATTAGTGTAATTACCCCCTGTCTCTGTGAGTTTGATAACATTTTTGTTTCAAAACCTTCATTAAAAGCCTCCACTATTGTTTTCCCTAAAATTGGCCAGAACGTGAAATAAAACTCAGTCGAGAAGCCGTCATTGCCTGGTGATTTGTTCCATTTCATTTCCTTTACTGCCTGATAGCATTCTGCCAGTGTTATCTTGCCTTCACAATACTCTTTATTTTCTTTACTTAATTTGGGTAATTCATTTAAGAACATATTTTCAATATCCTCTGTAATTTCACCATTTTTACATGCATATAAATTCTCGTAAAACTCCCTGATAATCTTCAAAATCCCTTTGCCATCCCTCACAGTTTCCTTATTTTCATTATATATCTCCTTAATCACACTTAATCACACTTTTCCTTTTGTTTGACTTTAGTAATTGTTCAATGACTAATTTTCAAGGACACATTATCCGCCCTCTACGGCCAAGTTTTGCTCAGCTGAACAAAAGAAAGATCTAGATTTTAGTCGACTGAAATTGAAGAGCTAAACATTGCTGTATTTGAGCAAAATTTAGGGTAAGAAATACCAATTCATGTGATCTGAGATTTAACTATATTTTATAAGCCTGAATAAGCGCTATACGTCACAGGCAATGCAGTCTGCTGGAGCTGCTACCGTGACCGACCTTTCGGCAGGGTCCAGCCCGACCGTGTCGGGGCCGGGGTTGTGTCGTGTAGAGCAAGGTGGCCGGTCAGCGGTGGCCTTCTATTTATCGCGAGCTTGGCTTAGCCTTAGGCTAGCTTAGTTAATAATAGTTGGGTTGAGAGTTTTCTACATTGATGATTTATGAATTATGTTATTTATATCATCAAGCCTTACTTATCTTCTAACTTAGTATGAATTTGCATCTTCTGTTCTGGTGAAATAAACCACTGCCACTGTGCACTGGATATATAGATCTAGCTCTAGACTCTAGCTCTAGACCGAATTTTTCGTCTCTTTCGTTCGTTAGCCTCTTATTGGGGTAGGGTCGGCGGCTCTCTCTAAGGTCGGCGGCTCTCTCTAAAGAGGGAGCCGCCGACCCTACCCCAATAAGAGGCTAACGAACGAAAGAGACGAAAAATTCGGTCTAGATCTACACTGCACTGGATACAGACCGAAACTAAAGTTCAGCTCAGTCTCTGATAAGTGAAATTCTGTTCTGTTTCTGTTTCGGTTGCGTCGTTATACTCAGGGTTAACTGTACTTCATCAACATTTTGATTTGTATGGTCGTGTATGTGCTATGGAAGGAGAGGTGTTTCACATTTGAAGTTTCTGCTTGAAGACTGCACTGGAGCCTGGAGGTACATGTACAAATTAGGCCTGAGTCGGTACGGTCGATCACACCGGGACCCGACCGTTGCCGTCGGGTCCCGGTTTCGTTTTTTGAGAACCGACGCTCCGAAAAAAATAATGAAATATGTAAGAAATTGCAGTTTTGCACACCACTAAAATCAATCCACCTTAAAACTTAAGTATTTAATTGTTACCAATCATATTCTAGCTCATCCTGAATCAATCCGAACTGCTGATATAAATATGGGTTGCAAAGCAGTTCGCCCCATGGGGTTGTTGTTGCCAGCTGCTAGCTAGCTACTGTACTGGCCGGGTCTCTCGGCAGGATTAATAAATCAGGTTGAAAGAAACATTAATGTTTGAATAATAAAACGGCTTTCTAAAAATACTTCTTTACAACATACCGATCGAACAATTTTTAAAAGACAAAATAGATATTTTTTCTTTGATTTTAAACACTGCATGCTTCTTTTAAAAACTGAAAATTACTTGGTAATCAAAAGAAGTTTCGATACGGATAATTGTTGCAAGGCAAGTTCAGACTAGTCTCGGAAAAATGCGCAGTGCACCTCGTTAACTGTAATGCGTGCCCAAACGAAACCAAACAATGACGTGATCGTAACGAGAAAAAAATCATTACAAACTACGAGAGCACAATTGGAAAGACAACTACTCAAAATTATCGTAAGCAGATACATAACTTGGAGGAAGAATACAATAGTTGTCCAGGAAAAGCCACAGAAATAGTGATAATCGAGGAGAAACTGGGTACATTTTTATCGCAAGGGGCCTGCTGCAAATACTCGAATCCTTTGTTATACTGCTTTTTACCGTAGAGGGCGCTATTTGGTTTCTAGCCTCGTGTTCAATTTAAACACGTGTAGTTCGAGTATTTGCAGGAGGCCCATTCAGATAATGATTGTACTTATAGTAACTCCTTAAATATCACTATTTCTGTGGCTTTTCTTGGACAACTATTGTATTCTTCCTCCAAGTTATGTATCTGCTTACGATAATTTTGAGTAGTTGTCTTTCCAATTGTGCTCTCGTAGTTTGTAATGATTTTTTTCTCGTTACGATCACGTCATTGCTTGGTTTCGTTTGGGCACGCATTATACAGCTAACGAGGTGCAGTGCGCATTTTTCCGAGACTAGTCTGAACTTCCCTTGCAACAGTTATCCGTATCGAAACTTCTTGTGATTACCAAGTAATTTTCAGCTTTTAAAAAAAAAGCATGCGATGTTTAAAATAAGAGATAAATATTTATTTTGTCTTAAAAAAATTATTTGATCGGTATATCGTCAAGAAGAATTTTTTAGAAAGCCGTTTTATTATTCTAACATTCATATTTTTTGACCCGATTTATTCAACCTGCATGAATCAAAATGGCTGCTCGAATGTTGTCTTTCCATTTTTGCCCCAGTTTTTTTACTTTTAGAGGCACGATAATGGCACTAAAAATCGCCAATCATGGATGAAAAAAATGTCAAGTGGAAAAATATACCGATCTGAGGCGAGGTATGCATGTGTTGATTTATTTGATTGATAAAAAGGTCACTTTTAAGGGACATACTGATGATATGCGCTTTTTATAGAGGCAAGTGACAAATCCTGCGAGCTGATTTCGGGACACCGGGTCCCGATCGGTGCAAGGCCGTCGGGACCCGGTTTCTGAAAATCCCGACATGACTCAGGCCTAGTACAAATGTACATGTATGTAGATCTAGACAAAACTGTTTCCTCCCTATGTAGGTTCCATTCTGCTGCTATCCTGTTGAAGAATGAGTACTTGTGCACGTCCTTCTTAATCAGTACCCTCTAGATTATTTTGCTGTTCCCTCTACTACCTTCTTCCCCCTCTGTTATTGGTTTGAAATTGAATGTACAGTATGTGTCAGCCTTGATTCCCACTTCTCTGTTTATGATCTTGTACAAGAGTTAAAGTCTAGCAATCCTCCTTCGATTCTCCAGTGTGTCCCACTCTAACTCCTTGATCATTTGGGAAACACTCCTCTATTGCTTGTAATCATTCACAGGCACGTAGCCAGAGTTTGATGTTTCGGGGGGGGGGGGGGGGCACATACATGTACATGTAATCGATCGAGGTAAAAAAAAGGGGTCTAAAGAAGTACAACCAATCTTGGAAATTTTGGGGGGGCATGTCCCCCCCCCCCCTCCCCCCGTGGCTACGTACCTGATCATTCATGCAGAATCTAGCAGCCTTCCGTTGAATTGATTCAATGAAAAGGATGTCCCCTTTACGGTACTGGTCCCATGAACTACTGGCGTACTCGCAGATGGGTCTAACCAGCGTTTTGTATGCAGACTCTTTGATGGCCTTGGTACAGAACCAGAGGTTTCTTCTTAGCACCTTGTTGGCTTTAAAGGTGAGCTTCTTGAAGTGAGTGTCCCATCGCAGCTTGTTGTCGATTTCCACACCGAGGTAGGGATAAGAAGACACTTCTTGAAGTGGTTGACCACAGAAGGTATAATTCCTATTCGGTGGGTCCCGATTGTTGGAGATCTTCATGACCGTACATTTGGCTGGGTTGAAAGACATGGCCCATGTGCTCTGCCAAGCTTCGAGTTGATGGAGATCCTCTTGGAGGGTATCCAAGTCTTCTCTGGAATTGCCGTTTGTATAGAGGATACAATCTTCGGCGAAAAGTCTGGCAGTGCTGCGAAGATTGTCTGGCAAGTCATTGATGAACAGCAAGAACATCGGTGGGCCAAAAAAATGATTTTTACTTGTATAAATTGTGTCTCAGCATTTCAGTCGGAACCATCATTGGGAACTCTTGTAAGAGGTCAGCATTTAAAAAAATGAAGAGCACACCTTTAGGGACACTGATTTTCCGTTTTAAAAAATGGCCATTTCCGTTTTTAGAAAATCTGGAATTCCGTGAAATTCCGTTTTGCCACTGATAACCACTAAAAGACATACAGACGGGACTGGATAAACTTGATGCAAAATACTAGTGAAAATATAAGAAAAATTATCAAATGTTTAGATTTACCAACTTCAAATTCAAACTTAGACTGTAAGCAGACTAAAATTAGCGTACAGTAATGTGTCAGAACATGACATATTCCTTACGGAATGATACAGATACAGATACAGGCTGAGTAGTACCGACGTCGACGAAAACTTTTCATTCTTGGCTGTCATGTCAGCGATCGTTCGATTTTAGGCGCACATGCCAGCCCCTTTTTCGAACTGTACAACAGTGTGTGTACAATTTCGCCGCACTTAGTGCCCGCTGCTGGCGTGTGTGTGCCTAGTATTACGTCTACGTAATACAAGGCGCCTAGCTAGCATAATAGGATCAATTCGCTGCTATTTGTCCGTGTTTTGCGTCACGATCTCTATTGGTCCCGTGAAAAAAAATGGCAGCGGTCTCCTAAGAATCTGACGAATATCGGAGTTATTAACCATGATTTTAGGCCTGATATTTTTTCACTGCATAACAAATCACAAAAATAGTGTAAGTTTTACGATTTTCTTCTTGAAAAAATAAAAAGTTTTGAGGTGAAAGGGGTTTTCCATGACTTTCCGTTTGAAATTTACCGTTTCAAATGGTCATTTCCGTGAATTCCGTCCGTTTTCCATCCGTTTTCCATGATCGCGGAAAATCAGTGTCCCTACACCTTTACTACTAATACATGTACCATTTATCCAATCTAACTAACAGCTTGTAAATAAGTGAAAATCAATAACAAATGCTTAGAACAGGCCTTCTCAACTAGTTTATTAGAAGCGCCAAAACAAAAATTAATTGAGGTTGAAGTGCCAACCTGTATGTTTGGTTACTGTGTTACGAGGGAGCGTAGCGACCGAGCCGATACCGGGTGGGGTCCAGGGGGCGAAGCCCCCGGAAGCTAGTGGATTTTAGGGCTTTTTTGAGGCCCAAATGTGGCTTTTTTAACACCTTTTTGTTCCATAAAACATCAATCATAATTTCATATTGATGTGAAATAATTAGTACAATTCCTGGCTAAAATCTATACTGGAAGTTAATCCATATGTAGTTATTTTGGTGCAATAAACACGGAAATGTCAAAATGAAGTGAAAATCAAACAAACAAAATGGCTTGCTTACATTTTGGGCTCAACTTCGACTGCGACTTTTTGATTTTCTGAGTTTTTTTAATTTAAAATATAATTTTTTAATGTTGTTCTTTCTTTAACTTTTAAATTTTAATTTTTTATTATTTTTTTGGAACAGCCGCGCGCCACTCTGACTGAGCGCAAGCGCCACGAGTGGCGCGCGCGCCGCCAGTTGAGAAGGCCTGGCTTAGAATGTCTAGTACGACCTACATTGAATAGTGGTAGGTGATCACATAATTTTGACTAGTTATGAGATGGAAGTAAGAGAAACAAGAACAACGGAGAAAGATGATTTATAATGATAATGAATTCAATTCGAGACAAAGATGAAAGGTACTTTATACCCTAATGTATCTGATTCCAACACCCTCTCCTCCTTTTCTTCTTTTCTTAGCGTCACTGTGAAAACCTGAAGTTACCGCTTTGTTCTTGAGATGGACGCCACCATGGGTAGTAGAGATCAACCGGAGAAGTTCAGTCACGCTCTTCTGCACCTGCTGGACCAACTCCCGGGCTTCGGTGATATCTTTGATGAGGAGAGCTTCTACTGGACCTTCATAGTGTTTGTCCTCTCTACGTTCCTCCTGGCTTACTATCTCTCTCGTAACATCACCATCAAGTCCGTGGACTAGTCGTCGTCATGGACACCCTCTCGGATAAGCAAGGCTGGAAGAAAAACTTTGACAGTTGACATGTCATGAAGGGGATTCATTATTGTTCATAACTGTTGTGCAATAAAAGAACTACAAATTGTGTTTTGTAAACAAACTGATCATTAGAAACTGAATTTTGAAAATGCTGGCTGAAACTACAGAGGATGAATAGACACTTTTTTAAATCATCATCTTGTGTAGCTGTGATACTGGTTCTATAGGTCTGATCTGCATTTCTACTGACAGTGACAATTTTGATTGATAATTTAGATGGGCAATCGAGAAAGACAATATCACTGTACTTCTGCTGCCAACAAGTGGGCGAGAGGTGAGATTTATTTTACTCTGTTTTTCAAGCATAATTACAATCTACATTCATGAACAATGTAAACTGCTCCAGAAACGTGATATTGAGCATTATAGTGTGTCTTTTGTTATTATAATTCTATGATTATATAATTGTAATTCAAGATTCATGATTATAATTATGATTCCAGAAAATCATATTACCAGATGTAAAGATACATTGATTTAACTGCAGTGACAAATATTATATTACTAATTACACATTATATGTGAGAAGTATTAACCCAGACACAGAATTTTGGTATTTGGGTAACTCTGAAAACGCTGACCCAGGGATGCCATCTCAAAGCAGGAAAGTGCTAGCTGTAACTAGGCCTATCTGTAACCAGTGAAAAAGGCACTAAAGTCGCTACTCTTATTATTTTCATTAAATTTTGGGCAAAATATTAGAAGTTACTGGTAATTTTTTGTGAGGCTACAGAAAAATGTAGGGGATATAATTTTAATACATCATGAACTTGTAAGGCTGTGGAGAGTTTTATTTGTTGTGTTTTGGTTTGGTTTGTATCCATTGATGTTTCAGCATCGGCCAATTTCTCAAAACCGTCATATCTTTAAATTATAGAAACGCTTGTTAATTCTATAACACACGTTTCAATGGGATGTCCAAGAAGTTAGACTTATGAAAGTTTCAAGAAACGGCCCCCTGGTTTCATGATAAACTGGCATTTCAAGAGCCAAAGAAATAATTGACCTCAATGAAAATATTGCCATTGTAATGAAAGTTCATATTGCTATCGTAATGAAAGTACATAGAATCATACCCAAGGCCAAGTTTCAGAAAGAATCATTCTGTCTCAGCAGTCCAGTCTCTATTCCTAGCTTTCACTGCTGATCTTTGATTGACTTTGGATCATTTTCTTTCCATTCTGGGGGGTGTTTCACAAAGATCCTAAGTTAAATTTACATATAACTCTAAGTTGGACTTATGGACTTAACAAGTATGGAAAGCTGTTAGCCTCTTTGAAAATATTTTGTAAAAAAGTTAATTTAAAAGGCATAAAATGTTGATTCAAATCATTCATATTATCAAGGAGATTTCATGTTCTTGATGTGGGATTTATGAAAATCTAGAATACTTTTTGAAATTTTGCTTTTGATTATATTTCATTTTAAGGCTACAAATGACTCTCCATAATGTTTAAGTCCAACTTAGAGTTAAGTTCGACTTAGGATCTTTGTGAAACACCCCCCCCCCCTTGTCTTATAAACATTTCTTTTTGCTCTTGTTACTCTTTATGTATTATGTGGTAAGAGATGAGGAAGGAGAGAAAACAAGAAAAAGAAGGAACTGTTTTGTTTTGGAGAAAATAAGATTGAAATGATTGATTGAAATAATTATCACAAGGGAGTCCAGAACAGAGACATCCAAATAATATGGTTCTGATATTTGTTTTGTTTTAGTCCACAAATTGTGTTGCTTTCCTTCCAGACACAATTACATCATATATTACCCTTCCCTTAATCAAAATAAGTTAAACTGAGTCTGTAAACTATTCCTTTTAACCTCATTATCTTAACAAAGATAGAGAAAGATGAAGAAAAGTAATAGTTTTAAATGTACATGTAGGCTTCATACTCTAGACTCGCTTCTACCAATCTCCATCAGAAAAATTGATTCTGTAGATCTGTAATCCAGGTTATGTAATGCCTGTACTCAGAGGAGTCATGAATTTACAAACACACATCACTCATGAATAATTCATGTATGCAAATGAGGACTTACCCTCCCCTTCCTCACATACATGTATCTTGGAGACAGAAAGCTGAGGCAGTGAAGCATGAAGCCAACCTCGCTGTCTTCTGTACTCTGTACCCACATACTTGAGAAGATCCATTCGCTTCACAGAGCCGTCTTGAGCAACCATTGTCTGCTATCTCATCCCTAAAGCAAACCAATTGATCAGAAGACAATTGTCCATCTTGCAGCTACTGCCCTACTGCGGAACCCTATTGTGTCATTTCTATATTGTCTGCAAGGTTTTACCCCTGCTTTAGTGCAGCACATACAGTACAACAGTTGCCTGTACTTTGCAGAACATATTGGCTTCATCTTGTAGTTGTCTTGTAGACTTTGTATTGCTCCGTTTTGTTGTGAAGAGAAGAAACAGTACCTCAACGTTGCAGTGGTCTTATTATGTGAGGAAGGCATTGGCACATTTGGTGAGATAAAATAACTATAAAATGTTTGTTATTTGTTTAGCTTCTTGTTCTTGATGGTAACGTTATCTTCTGGAATTGTCTCCGGGGAATTTGTTTTGTTAGATGATTCTGAGCCGTTGTGTGTGTTTTCTCAAGAGTTAATGAGGTGGCAATTTTAGTGTCATCACATGATGTAGTTGCACGCTTTGAAGTGTCACCCGCTTGAGATATCTCTACCGTATATTCATTTTGGTGCGTGTTGCATAACGATTCAACATTCAACATTCAACATTTTTCAAATAAAGATTAAAGTACTTTAAGCCTGTGATTGCATCATAATATCAATTTGTATCTTGAGATATTTGAGGAGATTATTGGAATATGTTGCAAGAAAATTAAAGATAATTTTGTCTCAGTGTGTTTACCAAATTATACAGCATGAAACAGGGTTTGAATGCTGCCATTACTTGCGAATTTATCTATTGCCCTTATAATTATACTTCTCTTTAATAATTTGTTCAAAGCTTGGTTAGCTTTATTGGGATTTGAAGTTTGAACTGAAATCATTCATATCAAATATATTTATATAGTATAGTTCTATCTTCATGTCCAGTATCTTCCAGTCACCTACTTCATACCAGTTGTTGGTCCCAGCACCCGTGGAAATCCACAGAAGTTCCATGTCCCCTTTGCCCGAACTCTGCTATTCCAAACCACATTCTACCCAGATACTATCCGACTGTGGAACTCCTTACCATCTGCTGTCGTTGATTGCACCTCTTTGGAACTTTTCAAGCAGAAGGTGCAACACATCAAGCTCCGTTGAGCTTCAGACTGTTTTTTAGCTGCACATAGAATTCTTGTAGAGCCTTTTTACTTGCACTGTACACTCGGCACTTGACAAGCACAAAGTACGATAATACGCCAACGGCGGACTGTACTACTGTATACTGGAAGAAGAAGAAGAGTATATTGTAATACTGTAGTTTGGCTTTAATTAGCATACCATGTTCTTTTACCATACATGCATATACACAAGTACATTGTATTACAACATACAACATACATCATTGTTTGAATGTTTTTTTTTTTACTGTTTTTCTTTCTTACTTTCTTCTTGTAGCTGGACTCTTGACAATGGGAAAGCAGACCAGTAAACTAGCTAAGACCAATCTTGATAACTTGGCAGAAACCACACACTGTAAGTCATCTGCTTTCTTCTTTTTTCCTTCTTTTTTTAATTTGTATTTCTTTTTTAAATTTTATATTTCTGCCTCTTTTGAAGATTGCTCACTCTTCCAGTAATTTTGCCTTCAATTGTAGTTATCCTTACATTAATATAATTGATGCTTTTTTAAATGTTGCCATACATGTACAGGTATCTGCTAGTCACTTACAATTTGAAGTCAAATTCAATACAAATTAACATTTCATTTTATAAGATGCGCACTTTTGTACACAGTTCTGGAAGTGGTTTAGGTTTTATAATCTGTTTTGTTGTTGTTGTGAAAAACAGTGAGTTTAGGAGGTACTGTTGAGTGTGTTAAAAGAAAAAAATTGTATCTTTCAGTTGAAGCTGCTTTCTAAATGATCATCGTTTACAATGCTTTAGATTTACTTACATCAGATTGATTGTAACAATTATAAATGTTAAAGGGACTTGGTAACATTGTTCTTATGAAAGAAAATGGTGCTAAGGTAGTGACTTCAATGCTAGATGTAAAATTAAAGATAATCTGAAGGTTTGAGTGAAAACAGACCATTACGAATGATAACAATTGAGAAAAAATGATCTGATCAATTCCTTAATTCTCCCAACTACCCTATATTATTATTATCATTTTTTATCAACTTTTAGGTGAATGTAAATCATCACAAAGTAATGAATTGGCTCTATATACCTGTTAAACATTTAACTGTTGAAAGATATTATTTCAGACTTATTTTAAACTAAATCTGTATTTCCTTGTAACATTTTGTCCACAGTCAGCGAGAAAGAGATTAGACAATGGTGAGTAGAATTAAAAATCATTCAAAGACCAACATGAAGAAAATAAAAGATAGAATTATCTAACATTTTATTTTATCCAAAGCTTTTTTCTTGTAAAATCTTAGAATATCATCAGTTGTTTATGAGTTGAGGAATGAGGAAGGTACCACTGTATATTTACCAGAGAAATATTCTAGATGTTATGACACCAGCTTCTAAAGCATTTTATATACCAAGTTTTTAAAGTATAATTTCTTTCCTCGGAATAAAATGAAAATATGTTATGAACAACATGAAGAGTATTTTGATATACTTGTGTACACATACAAATTACCAAGTTTTTTTTTTTATAGTATAATAACTACTTGTATGTGTATATATCTCCTTCCTGACCAACAGTAAACTGCTGGGTTCCTAATTATCCTGAAAGTTAGGGAAAACTGGAAATTTAGTTGAAAGAATTCCAGACATGGGAACGAAATTTGAAAAAATATTTTGTCCGAAAAATCCAAAAGGAGCTAAATCCACCTTTGATGAAAATTGAGTTATTGATATCAGAACATAGACCCATAGACGCATGTAATCTGGTTACTTTTTTTTTCTCTGAAGTTACGCAAATGGCTTTAGCTCCTTTTGGAATTAACTCTTCAATTGTTAGGGTGGCTTTTTGGTCAAGCCCTATGGTAGGGATATCTCACCTTTGAACTCTTGTTTCTTTTTTTGTATTACAGGCATGAAGGGTTTACAAGAGATTGTCCAAATGGAACCCTGAATAGACAAGTAAGTAGGAAAAAAAAAAAAAAAAAAATTGTAGAGTGTATTCCATCATCTGAATGCTGTTGACCACATTACAGGCAAGAAACTTGCCCTGGAAGACCTGGGGAGTGTTTCACAAAGATCCTAAGTTGAACTTATCTCTAATTTGGACTTAATAATTATGGAAAGCCGTTAGCATCATTGAAAATATTTTGTAAAAATTATTTTAAGAGGCATAAAATGTAGTTTCAAATCAATCATATTTTCTATTATCATGGGAGATTTCATGTTCGTGATGTGGAATTTATTAAAAGTCTAAAATACTTGAATTTTGCTTTTGAATGTATTTCATTATAAGGCTACAAATGGCTCTCCATAATATTTAAGTCCAACTTAGAGTTAAGTTCGACTTAGGATCTTTGTGAAACACCCCCATGCTTTGTCTTGTTATAGGTGATGTCTTCAACCAGTATTCTGACTTCTGATACATGTGATCTGGGACCTGTTTCACAAAACTTGTCATCGGTGACAAATGACAGTCTTTGTTATAAGCTACTGAAATCCTTGCTTCTGATTGGTTATCAGCAGATTTGTCACTGATTTTTGTCATTTGTCATTGAAAAAGGGCTTTGTGAAACAGGTCCCTGGTGTCAACTATATATTTTAGCTCATAAAAAGTCTCTTGCATGGGAAAGAAGCATGCATGACATTTAAATACACTTGTTTGGTTTATTTAGAATGCCAATTTTAGCTGCTCCGTATTTAAAATATAGATTACAGCTCGTAACATGTCTCTTGAATTGGAAAGGATTATGCATGACATCTAAAAATGTATATAGAATGCCACTTTTAGCTGCTCTGATTTTTCTTATCAGCACACTTGTACACAGCACCTGTCTTGTACCCCTTCTAATTGAATTTGTCCATAGTTATTCCATTCAATTATTTCTTTTAAAGTTAAAATTTAACTTTTCAGTAATTATGTGTTTCTGACCATTTGGCTCGTAATTTGTTCACATTTTCAATTATTTGATATTCAGCATTGTTTCGTTAAAAAGATAATGGCATTTACTTCAGTTCAGAATCATGTAATAATGAAGTTATATATACATGTATGCTCACTCTTTTATTTTCTTCTAGGAATTCCTGGAAATTTACAAGCAGTTCTTTCCATTCGGAGATGCCACCAAGTTTGCTTCATATGTGTTTGATGTCTTCGACGAGAATGGGGTAAGTCGATGTCGGTGTCTCATGGAGGCTTACACTTGTACATTTAAAGGGAGTGGGTCATCAGTTTCTATGTGCAGAAGGTCATAATTTGCTGACACCAGACTTGGTGGAAATACAATGTATGGGTGAACAAGTCCGCACACAGCAAACCTGTAGGCCAATCACATGGTATTTAAATGGTATCCTTTTTTGTGAACTATAGAGATATGTATACTATTATTTACTTCGACATCAATTTAAACATTTGGATTTTCGTCTCACTGCTCATGATAGTCGATTTTTTGGGAATCAATCAGATGTTGAAAGATTATTTTCTTTAGAATAAAAAAAATGCAGGTTTTTAAATTTCTTTTTCTTCTTCAGATTTTGTTTGATTTTGATAGATAATATCACTTTTTGGAGGGCAGTGTTCTAAGGTTTTGGTCTACAGTAGTTACAAACAGAAGAACCCTGATTGTATTTTGACATAGAAAAAAGGTAGAGGTTGGAAACTAGCTCCTGTGAGTCCCTTAATTAACCGCACAAACAGAACACTTCAGAGACGCACAATCAAGAAAAAAAGAGTAATTGAAAACTCCAAAGAGTTCAAGATAGTAAACCTGCGCTGCTATAGACAACCAATCTGGTTGCTAGGCGACCATGGTCTTTGTGAAGATCATTCCCTGGTTACAGTAGATTTGCCGTCTGAAGAATGTAGACATTAATCTTCTCAAGTGATTATTATAATTGAGCCCTGTAACAATCACAACCCAGTCAAGTGTCTCACAAGGCTGTCTTATGTCGCCTTATTAAACAGTAAAGTGTCTCTTGAACTTTTATGGAGGTGTGTGCATCATGGATATACAGTACATGTAGGTGTGTTTTTTATGAAATGAGAAAACTTTGAATCATAATACTAGATTTTAAGTTCACCTCTCTAGTGTCTCTCAAGTTGTGTGTGTGTATGTGGGGGGGGGGGGGTGTCATGGGTGTATGTTCTTTTTATGAAATGAGAAAATTGTTGATTCATCATACTAGATTTTAAGTTCACCTCTCTAGTGTCACTTTGAACAGGTTGATTTTCTCTCAAGTTGTGTGTGTGTGTGTGTGTGTGTGTGTGTGTGTGAGGGGGGGGGGGTGTCATGGGTGAAGGTTTCTTCTTTTCATGAAATGAGAAAACTGTTGATACATAACACTAGATTTTAAGTTGATTTCTGTAGTGTCACCTTGAAGAAGGGAGTTTCAGGGCCATTATGTCATTTATATTCCATAAGTTCAAGTAAATTTATAGTTATAAGTAGAAAATAGAAAGTAGAAGCTATATTGACAGTTCCGAAAACAAAGTTATTATTTAGTTTGAGGTTCTCCACCTGAATATAAAGCCGTTTTGGGGTAAAAATGTGTTACATTGTCCATGAAGATATACAAAGTGTTTATTTCTCAGAAAGTACAGTATTCTATCCTTCTATCTCAGTAATGTTGTAGCGCCTTGAGGACTTTGCAAGGTCGATACGTGCGCTATTTAAGAATCCAATATTATTGTTTTCATTATTATTATATATGCTTAAGTCCTAATTGAAAATAAATAGAGACATATTTGTTGTGATTGTTTTCTTATAACAGGATGAGGAGATTGAATTTGAGGAGTTCATCCAAGCTCTATCTGTTACATCAAGAGGGAACATTGATGAAAAACTAAATTGTAAGTTCATATTTAAACATGCAGTGCCCTATCAGTATACAATGACAATTTTACGTTTATTTTTTCAGCCTATCAAAAGAGTGAAAGCTCTTATCCCTCTTTGCCTGTATTTTTGTACGAACAATTAACAATTCAATGATGCTTGTACTGTAAGTCGATTTTACTTATTCCACTTTCAATTGAAAAAAATAATCTGTAAGATTTTTGGGAAATGAAGTTGAAAAAATGACCAGATACTTGCAAATGTAAAATAGATTCAATGTTGTGTGTGTCTGTGTGTGCATTATTATTTCTCTCTCTCTCTCTCTCTTCAAACACTAAGGCCCGAATTCACAAAGCAAGGTTTGAGCTCAGACCAAGGTTTGAGCTCAAACCTCCTTTTGTTCTTTACAAACCAGGTTTGTAAAAAAACGCGTAAAACGCGTCATATGACGTACGAAAACCAAGATTTGAGCTTAAACCTCCTTTGTGAATTCGGGCCACAAGGTTTGTTCAGATATGATGCTGTAAACCGCCACAGGAAGAAAAAAGGGAAAAAAAAGTTTTTTTTTTAATTTTTTGTTTACTTGTGAATGAATGGCAACTGCATGCAACAAAGGCCCTACGCATCCTCACTTTATTAGCTCTGTGTTATAAGATGCAGAAATGTGAAGCATATAACACTAATATAATATGTTATCATTAAAAAAGGAAAAAAGAAGCAGTTTACCCCCTTCATATCTGAACGAGGAAAGCAAAATGTTTATAGCCACCTGACATGGTATGATTTATCTTGGAGTGTGCGGCAAGTCCTTGTTTTACTTTAAGTGCTACAGTTAACCCTTTCGCAACAATTATTCCACATTTTGAGGTTCGGCTCAGAGTAGAAAGGACAAAAATTGATGCACATTGAATCCATTTTTGTTTCGTGATTATATTGCATTTGTTGCTAAGAATTAAAAAAAAAGGGAAAATAAGTTTTAAAATCTGTAAATTGGCAACAGGTTGAAGGATTTGAATCATTGTTCTTCAATCATAACTGACAATTTTTAAATATTTGGACAACATTCTCGCCTATGGTTATTGTTTTCAAAGACATTGCATTATATTCTATCATTCTAGCGATGAAAGAAAAATATTATTGTTGCCAATTTGAAAAACAAATGTGATCAATTTAGCACCCCAAAAAATGTCTGTCCTGAAAGGGTTAAACTCACCGATTGTGAGTTTTTAATATTTCAACAACATTCTCGCCTATGTCTATTGTTTTCAAAGACAAGGCATAATATTCTATCATTCCAGTGATGAAATTTTGTTTAAATTCATGTTGCCAAATTGAAAAACAATATAGAACTGATCGTGTTTTATCTTTAATGTTTCAGGGGCATTTCGTCTGTATGACCTTGATGGAGATGGCACGATCACCAGACGTGAGATGCTGAGCATCGTAGAGGCTATCTATCAGATGGTGGGCAACATGGTGCAGCTTCCGGAGGATGAGAATACACCAGAGAAGAGAGTCGACAAGATATTTGCCCTCATGGACAAGGTATGTCATTATAAACAGAGTGATAATATATACAGTGCGTACCAGAAAAAACGAAACCAAGAATTATTGATGTTTTATCATAACTTAGTCACATTTATAATTAATAAATGACACATATTTGAAAAGGTTAGATCCTCCTCTTTCATTTGATACAACTCATATGATGCATATTTCATGCATGAGTGATTAAAATGAATATGTGTCATTTATTAATTATAAATGTGACTAAGTTATGATAAAACATCAATAATTCTCGGTTTAGGTGTTTCTGGGACGCACTGTATACATGTAGTTGTAGACGCGATGGCTCAGTGGTAGAGCTGTTGGTCTCGTAACTGAGAGGTCCTAGGTTTAATTCCAAGTCAATGTGCTAGTACCCTTTGGTAAGGCATTAATCATCATTAGTCGTGACCAAGTACCTCGGAGAGGACTTAAAGCTGATGGTCCCCTGGTTGCTTAACTTAAAAGCCTGCACATACTTTCTTAGCAGTCAGGGAAAACAAACAAACAAACCAAACAAAAACCAAATTGTAATCAGTAGAGGTGTCTTGGTCTAGTGGATATGTTACTGGACTGTGGATCGTATGGTTCGTGGGCCGAGTCCCAACCATTGCATTGAGGTCCTTTGGCAAGACATTTATCTACATTTGCCAATCTTCACCTGGCTGATAGGAAGTTATTTCTCTTCCGAGCTTTGCAACTAAGAACTTATTGTATGGTGCACATGTTAATTCAAAATGCTAATGTTTTACCTATTTTAAAGTATAAATCTGATACTGGGCATAAGGATGTTCAGTAGTAATGTTTGTATGCACTTAAACTACGCAGGGCCAGTTATGTCTTCACTCAACACAATGCCTGGAGCTTCTGGTATTGTGCATCATAAATCATACAGGACCATCTGGCCCTGTGCAGTTAAGTTGGACACGACCATTACTGCGGAACATCCTTAAGTTGCTGCTACCTTGTTTGGCGTTCAACAATAAGGGATAGAGCAACGTCGATCTGGCGCTGCTCAGTGGCTGCCGGGCTCACGATCAATTGGAGAAAAAGAATTTCCATTTTCGGTTTAACTTAATAAAATTTTAAAAGATTATTAATACTATTATTACTATTAAGCTATGTCCAGAGCCACTAAGCTGTTGTCTCTTGACACTGGGCTTATAAGCAGTTTAGAGGGCTGCATTAAACACCCTATCTGAGGGACGTATGTAATGTTTTCTCTTTTATTCTCTCTCCCTACTTTGCGTTTCCAGAATCGAGACAATCAGATATCCAAAGAAGAGTTTTTGGACGGCTCCAGGAAGGATCCATCCATCGTCCAAGCTCTATCGCTCTACGATGGACTGGTGTGAGCAAACCCAGAACCTTACCATCATTCATCACAAGAGGGTGTCCCGTACAGCGTACTTTTTAACATTCCTTGTTGTCCATCAAGTTCAGCAGAATCATCAGGTGCTAACTTTTTAATTCCAGAGCATACCGTTAATAGAAAAGGTTGTGGAAATCATTTTCCAGGATTCATTATAAGTGGTGCATGGAATTTACATTCTTTGATCGCCACGAGAGACACTCCCGTACACAGTAATATCTTTTGACCATGTGCTTTCTCCTGTGCATTTAAAGTACTTCATGTTAACAGTTTCAAGCTAAAAGGGTGTACAAAACAATATTGCATCATGTGTCTTATCTATTCAGTTTTGAATGCTGAATTAATTACAATATCACTGTATTGTGATTCACAATTTGGATGGTGTACGGTCTGTTGCATAAATGTTTCTGTGATTGTAAGCATTGTAAATCACATTGAGAGGTCTTACAATCCCGAAATGAATCAAGAATTGAAGAACGCTTTCTATTTGAAGTGCGGAAGTCTCTAAGCAAGTGAGAAGTTTATTTTATCCTATATTTCAATGTGACGTGACCGTACAGTAGCTACAAGTACATGTACCAAGCAATGGGAATGTCACAATATGCTATGCAGAAGCATAATATAAGAAAAATTGCTGTTTAATTATATTACAAACCCTGTTGAGTATGCCATTTTCATAGTGTAATTAGTTGTAATGTTTATGTTAGTGTTAATTGCCTTGTTATGAAGTATTCCTTGCACCTGTTATGAATAATTTTATTTTAATAGTCAGAATGCATATTGCATGCATTATGTGTTGTTAGGAAGGGCAAGCCAAAATATTTGTCCTATCTAGCAACAACTAATATATGCAATTCGCTTTCTGAATATTTAAATACTATTACATATTACAGGTGAATGTAATAGCCTATTGCCTAGTCATTGTTAATGATGGCATTGCTATTCTATGAGTGATTTTAAGTTTATTTTGTCTAGTATGCACTCTTCAAAAACCTAAGTGCCCACAGACATTGCACAAACGTATTGTTCCACAACGCCATACTTGTTGATTGTAAGTTGTATTTTATTTATTTAAAAAAAAGTAAACATACACTATAGGTACAGGGATTAGAATAAGTCTTAGATTTTTTTTCAGCCAAACAAAATATTTTGAGTACCGGTAACCTCAACCACTGTATTCCGACCTGACAATTCATAGCAGGCCACTCATGTCTTTAATAGTGCATGTAATCTCATCTTTATTTGATCATCAGAAAGGAAAGGGTTGATTTTTCACCTGAAGCAAGCGGTGTAAGCGGTGAATCTTGCTCAACATAGCCATTCATACATAAACACATGTACATATACATTTATATATTTATTTCCTATTGAAAATATTACAAACTTGCACAAACATTCGCAGATACCATGTACATGTATACTATTGATATTCACTGTTGAATTTTGTTATATTGTTTTTTGTCGGCATTTCTATTGCAATAATGTATTGTATTCTATGTGTTCAATTGTATTCCTTCAAATATATTATATATTTACTATTCTGGAGTACCTACCTATGTAGGAAGTGCCTTGAAAGTACTGTTTTTTAGTCATTCATTTCCATGTATTTGCAATCAATTAGGCTGACACCTGGGCCTCATTTCACAAATCTTGTCATCAGTGACAAATGAAACTTTTTGTTATAAGGTACTGAAATCCTCGCTTCTGATTGTTTATCAGCAGATTTGTCACTGATTTTTGTCATTTGTCATTGAAAAAAGGATTTGTGAAACAGGTGTCGATAGTCTTGACGGTAGAACAGTAATTCAGATGACAGTGTGAATAACAAAAAGAGGGTTTTACATCTTTTATGAAATTAGCAGATATGTTGTATAATTATTAATCAGATATAGCTTTGTGAATAAGTCTTCTATTTATCCCTCTTTTTGAGGTTCAAGTTCAGTAGAACGATACATTCAATTTAAGCAATGGTATTCCTGAATTTTCTAACAACAGTAACTTAAGGCTAATGACAATGCCAAGCAGATGTCTTTGTTGAATTGTCAGATGTGATAATAGTCCCAACATTGTCTTATTTCACAATTCTCCTTTCATTTTCTTTGATACCTCCCTGTTTTCTTCACGGCCTTTTTGGGGGGTCATTATTTTTGCATTGATCATGGTTTTTTAAATTTAGATTTATCATTTGTTTTTCAGAATTTCTGTTCTCTATGTACCATCACTTTTCAGATTGATGTGTTTTGTACAACGATTGTATCAAGCAGTTTTTTTGCTAGTCATGTTTATGAAGTTTTTTTAGTTACTCACCTACATGTCATGGTCTTTATCATTATGTGTGCTATCACGAATAAACTGTTCGTTTCTTTCTCCAGACCTTAATATTATGAACAACCATTAAATATGAACAACCATGTAAATGGGAGAGCCTTTCTTAGTGCTGTGCCTATTGTTCACAGAGAGTTAGAGCTCCCCAGGACTCAGAGATGCTTAACGTATCTATTCAAGGTAGGGGCTGCACCCCTTGAGTACTATTTGAATACTATTCTACGGGCACCTGTCTTTTTCTTGTGCAGCGGGGATGGTCTCTCCGAATACAAAAAAAATATCTTGCCTTGTTACTTTCATGACTAAATCGCCCTAAAAATGCATCACCACTCTATGGGGGTGGTTGCATGAGATATAATGCTCATTTTTTTCTTAAGCTGGAAAGTTAGGACTCAAGCAAAAGACAATAGCACCCCCCCCCCCTCCCCCCCCCCCCCCCCCCCGCAGCTCTTGTACAGAGGCCATATCTTAACAAGCCTTTAGGCTGATTTTGTGTTGTCGAACATAGAGATGCTTCATATTTTACTTTTTGTTATGTTGTAAATGTAGATATTTTAATATTGTAATTTTGACAAAATCATCTGTTACAGCTATATCACTGATAGTGGATGCCGAGATTGATATGTGTTTTTTCATTAACCTCATCTTTTATTACTCTGCAATGTTATGTATATTTAACATTAGCAATGTGTGTAATAACAGTGTGAAAATTGTGTGCAATTTACTGTGGGATGGTGTTTATTAATAAATTATGAAGTATGACACTAAAAATGTTGTTTCAGTTTGTATTGAATATGAAGAACTGGTTTATAGCCCCATATATCACTGGTAATCATTATATGGTTTAAACAAGGTATTGTATATGTATTTATAATGCTGATGATGGTGGTTATGGTAATGTATGATGATAGAATTGATGATGATGATAATGGATAATGATGATGAACAGTGATGATGATGATAATAATGATGGTGATGATAATTGGTGATCATGAAGATGAAGATGTTGATTATGATGGTGATTGGTGGTGTTTATGGGGATGATGATGATGGATAATGATGATGATGATCAGTGATGATAATAATGATGTTGACGCATGGTGGTGATGATCATGCATGATGATGATTGCAGCTCATGAAGATATTGATAATGATGTGATGAGTGGTGGGTTAATGGGGGGAGGCAGGTGGAGGATCCATAAGTATTATACAGTGCGTCCCAGAAAAAACGAAACCGAAAAGTATCGATGTTTTATCATAACTTAATCACAACCATAATTAATGAATGATACATATTTGGAAAGCTTAGAGTCTCCTCTGTCAGTTGATGCTACTCAGATGATGCATATTTCACGCATGAGTGATTAAAAACAATTTGAAGGAAGGAAACCAAAAAGACATTTGGCGGGCGGTATCTGAATTTCGAAGAAAAATTCACATTTCTAGAAAGTTGAGTTTCTGCCCTTTCATATGACACCTCAATCAGGAAAAATGAGCGAGGAATAACAAAGTTCTGTGTGTTTAAAGTAGCCCTTACATTTTCATAATTGTAACTACGAATTCGTTTTCACTGGGTGCCTGCCGTAGCAAAAAGCAGATTTGACAAAGGACTTAACTCCGTTTCGTTGACAATCAGCCATGCATAAAGACTCTCGTCTACGGCTGATTGTCAACGAAACGGAGTTAAGTCTTTTGTTAATTTCGTTTATTGATACGGCAGGCAGCCAGTGAAAACAAATTTGTTTAATAAAATAATGGAAATGCAAGCACTACTTTGAACAAACAGAACTTTGTCATTCCTCGCTCATTTTTCATGATTGAGGTGTCATATGAAAGGGCAGAAACTCAACTTTGTAGAAATGTGAATTTTTCTTCGAAATTCAGATACCGCCCGCCAAATGTCTTTTTGGTTTCCTTCCTTCAAATTGTTTTTAATCACTCATGCGTGAAATATGCATCATCTGAGTAGCATCACATGAAAGAGAAGACTCTAAGCTTTCCAAATATGTATCATTCATTAATTATAGTTGTGATTAAGTTATGATAGAACATCGATACTTCTCGGTTTCGTTTTTTCTGGGACGCACTGTATAGCTATTAGGTTTTGTCTCTCACACTCTGAGAAAATTTTTAGCTTTAAAATGTCCCAAAGTTCAAGTGATACGGGAGGGGGGGGGGGGCGATCTCCTCCCACCCTGACCACTGACTCCTCATCTTGGGATAATTTCAATATTTTAATTTATCTCAAAACCCGTCGGGAGGGAGGTCGGCCTCCATCATAGCTCGAAAAATGTGAGATTTGAAATTCTCATAAGATGGAGGGCCCTTGTTTCATTTGGAAGAAAAATGTTAATATTTGAAATTCCAGAAGATGTCTGCCTCCCTTGCCATCTAATAAATATTTGATATTCACAATTTTCTTAGTACTACACTCTCCCTTAATAATTAGTTCCTTTCTTTTCCGGGGGGGGGGGGGCAGGGAGTAATTTATTCCGTCTCTTAAAATTGTATTATCTCTCTCATTCCTTCCTCTCTCATTGTTTCTCCTCTCCCTTTCTCTTTTAGGCCCGCCAATAAGTGATGACTGTCTCGCCATGGCCGGGCATCGATTCATAATCAAGTTTCAAGTTTCAAGTTTTATTTATCTTTCTTTCATAACATACTTTACAAATATGACATGAATATAACAAGTTTACAGAATATGGCGTTACAAAAGAAAGATGAGGTGACCTTGGTTGAAAGCAAGGCTTGTGGATTTAAGGTCCCTCATGAGTAGCTTATGAATACGTCCTAAAAGAACAAAACTCGTCAGATAAGAATAATGCATACATTTAAGTGCTGACAAAACTAAACTAACTAAACAACTGATAAAATATAAACATAAATAAGTATAATAAAATCTACTGACTACTAAATAATGGCTATAAACAAGAGAAACAGGAAAATACAACGAGCAACAGGACTGAAACACAGACAAAAACAAAAAAAAAGACAGACAGATGAATAGATGTGAGACGTGGGAGTAGAATTATGCTGACCTATATAGTAATTAATTTTCTTAAATATTGATCACAACTATAAATCTAGACGATATCGACTCAAATATAGTAACTTCAGTTTGCGCTTAAATACATAAATACTGACTGATTGCGCTATTCTTGGTGCAAGGGAATTCCAAAACCTAGGTCCAGTGGACCCCACAGTAGTAAGGGCAAATTGCGTTTTAACAAGAGGCAAGTGATATGCTTGCGCCTGACGTGTGGAATAACTATGAACTTGGTTATTTTTCTTAAATATTCTAGCCAAGGCTACTGGCAGTAGACCTGCATTCAATTCATACATTAGAGCTCCTAGTTGTAAATGATAAATATATTTAACTTTCAAAACACTACTATTATAAAAAAAGAACATCTGTATGCGCAAGATAGTGAGTATTACAAACAATTCTTTTTACTCTTTTGTGTACCAGTAGTAATTTATCCATTTGAGATTTCGGAACGAGTTGCCCCAAGCTAGCACACCATATGGAAATATGGCAAAATTAAAGTTCCGTACAACATACGTAAAATATTTAGTGGGAACACAGATTTCAATTTATAAATTACACCAGTATTTCTTGACAATAATTTACAAAGTTTACTAATATGGTACTTCCAATTTAAATGTTCATCAATATGCAGGCCAAGAAATTTAAATGTAGATACTCTTTCAATCTCAACACCATTGAACATTACATTTCCAGGTAATATACTCAGGGAATTACTAAAGAGCATATAATTAGTTTTTTTAAGATTTAAAGACAACTTGTTTGCATGAATCCACAAAGTCGCATTTGTCAACTCAGAGTTTACAGTCCGTGCAAAAGAGTTTGTGGATTTCTGTGAGAGAAAAATACACTCTAGTCGTCTGCAAATAAAATGAATGATAACATTTTTGCGGAAAGTTGAAAATCGTTAATATACACAATAAACAAAAGCGGGCCTAGAAGGGATCCCTGTGGGACCCCACAAGTGACGTCCCTCAAATCTGAATCAATTCCATTTAAACTAACAAACTGTTTCCTATTTGTTAAGTAGCTTCTAAACCAATCTAATGCTATTCCCCTTACACCATAATGGCACAGTTTATCTATTAAAATATAATGATTTACAGTATCAAACGCTTTAGAGTAGTCTAAGAAGACACCAACTGTATGCATGCGTGCATCTAAGGCACTGGATATCTTATCCACCAAATGTAGAATAGCATGAGTGGTAGTGTGTTTTTCACGAAAACCAAACTGAAAATTAGACAAAATGTTAGCATTCATCATAAATGTTATCGTCCGAGTATATACATTAGCTTCTCAAGAATTTTAGAAAAGGAATTCAACAAAGAAATAGGACGATAATTATTCAAGATAAGGGCATCACCCTTTTTAAAAATGGGCACAACCTTTGCAATTTCCATTTTCATGGGTACAACACCAGTGGTCATTGATAGATTAAATATAATGTACGAGGGGTTGTACAATACCATCAATTACATTTTTTATCAACTCATTTGTTATAAAGTCACAACCTGGACTTTTCTTATTCTTTAAAGAATGTACAATATCAAATAATTCTTCTACAGTCGTTGGCAATAAAAATAAACTATTATGGTTAGGGTTTTCTAAAAAAGATTGAAATGTTTTTTGAGACTCTGGGATGACACGCGACAAATTCTGGCCAATATTACAAAAATATTCATTGAATTTATCTACAATAACTTCTGGATCATCCACTACATTCCCATCAATGTTTAATTTAATTACATCAGACGCTTTCTGCTTTGGCTTAAAAACATTCCTAATCACTTTCCATGTCCCTTTTATATCATTATGTGTCGCCTGGAATTGAACAAAGTAATACTGCTTCTTAGCAGCACGTATAGGGTTGAAGTAAGAGTATTCCGATAAATAGTATATTTCCTATGAGAAGACTGAGATTTACTAATCTTATACTTATAGTACAACTTATTTTTCCTATTTATTGACCTCAACATAGAATTAGTGATCCATGGCAATCGAGGGGTTGTTCTACGATTTCTTTACATTTACATAAAGGTAAATTTTTATCATACAGCAAAAAGAAAGTATTTAAGAATTTATCATATGAGCTATCAACATCATAATCACTCAATACTTCTCTCCAATCACTTGCTAACAACTCATCTCTAAATTTAGCAATACTGGTAGGATTACTTTTACGAATATATCTATTACTAGAAATATTACGGATCATATTCATACCAAAAGACATCCTTGCATAAACTGGAAAGTGGTCGGACAAATCTGAAATTATAATACCCGCATCTGGTAAAGGTCGTACATTACAGAAAATGTTATCAATGAGAGTAGAAGAAGTGTCTGTAACTCTGGTAGGTTTAGTTATTAAGGGCAATAAAGAGAAAGATATAAACATGTTCAAAAAGTCACAAACGTATGCATTCTCATCGTGTTGAAGAAGATTAACATTATAATTACCCATAATTATAATCTAGGGCATCTTCCATAAAAAATGCGTCAGTTAAATGCAACTCTTAGACTTAAATGCACTGTCCCAAATATCTGATTGTCCGAAAATCAAGATATGTTACATTTTGTTGAGTTGTGTTTTAAAGCTACTCGATTAGTATTCTTTCTGAAAGAGGGCTCGATCTACTTGTAAAGTAGAATAAACGCATATACGTGTTTGCGATGCCACGGAAATCTGGACGTATACCAATTGGTCCTGTCCAGTACCACCTTAGTTGTCGATGTGCTTTATTCTTCTATTATTTCTCATATTTTCTCTTTTCTCCCGTCTTGTCTAGTCTAGTCTCTCTTTTTGTTGTTGTTGTTGTGTGTGTGTACACTTCTTGTTTTGTTATACCCCCTTTTCCCTATTGTATTCTTGTTTTATCCGGCTCAGAGGGAACCCTAATAATTACAAGCTCTGCTTTTACCAGGGTCTCCTCGTCTTTCTTTTAGTTAGCTATGTTTTTTATCATTATCATAATTTGTTATTTTGCTTTGTAAATGTGTTATGATCCAATGTTATGCTCTGTGTGTCATTTGAAAGAAAGACGAATAAAAATCTTATCTTATCTTATCTAGATACGTGTCTACTTCAAAGATACCATAATATTAATCAATCAAATCAAATTGTCTATGCTCAGCATGCTAAACATAAACAATGGCGTCAGCCCAGCCGGAGGTGATTTACAAGGTGATTTTCACTTGATTTTATTATCTGAATAGCCTATCAATATGTTTTAAGCTATCTGTTTTATGTAAATATGATATATTTTCTACGGATAATTTACATTATGTGTGCTAGATATCAAATGGATCTGTGAAATGAAGCGTTAAATGTATGTCCGTTTCCGTGGGAGGAGCTGTGACACATTTGAGGCTGTCGTTGCATGAGACTTCGCCGAGAGTGTAGGGCTACGTGTACGGTGTAATATGGTACTTGAGCTGCGCTGGCCTAGGTGCGTGGACGTGGTCATGCAGATGAAAACAAACCCCGGAATAAAAGGCGGAAATGAGTCAATGTGTGTTGTGTTTATAAAGTATTTTTGGTTTGAACTACATATAAACTTGGACTGTTGGACATATGCATGTATTTAACTATTTAAGTACGTGTGACTGAAATGTGGGTGTAGATCTAGAAGTCTAGATCTAGACTCTAATTAATTATAATTTTATATTTATAAATATTATCAAGTCAGATCTAACGTTAGACCTATACTCAATAACTCATCATTTTACTCATCTAGAGTCAGACTCTTATCTCAGAGATCTAAATTCTAATTATTCTATTTCTAATTCTAAGTCGCGTTAGATTCAACTACATGTAGACTCTAATTTTGTTGTAATGCCATTGCCAAATGCAATTGTTGGTTGCAATCAGTTTAATTGAAAAAAAGAGAAAAACTTTTTCATGAGGGGTCAGGTCTATACTTACTGGCTTGGTGATTTATGATTTATTCAACTTTGCATGCATTTGCCTGTGTGGAGAGCCATGTAAACAAAAACACATTCCCGTAAACATTGAACCTGGCAAACACCCTGCAGCATTTGCTGTCGGAGTTGTCTTTCTACTCATCCAACACACTTTGAAATTGGTCAGGAATTTGCTAAAAATGTGGCAATCTTTTACCGGAGTGACAAGAGCTTTGCTTATAGTTATACCTTCAACATGTTCCGGATGATATTGAACTGACTTGGAATTTACATGGCAAAATTTAATATGGCCCTCTGTCAATTTGATGCCAATTTTACAACAGTAGCGATTAGTATAAATTCAGTGACACTACAAGCTAATAAGGCAAAACTTGTGGAAAAAATTCAGACTGACAAATGTCAGAAATGCATAATTTCAACTCAGTTTCTATTTCTGTATAAAATATTATTTTACAAAATTAAAGGTTCTATAAGCTATGCTATATGATTCATATGCTAATCTTGATTTTGCAGCTCACTAATTTAAATTTCACAATGATTTTAATTTGAACGACATGTTATTAAATCATGACAATTAAGAAATGTGAAAATGTCTTAAATTTGTGGGCAAACCTCATTGCACAGTCAACTCAGAAGTTTGGCACAATGCAGGTGTTGCATTGCATGTAATCAAGGGATGCATTTCTTGCATGTCTGGACTTGCATAGATTTTGGACCCATGGTCATAAAATTTATGTAGATTTAAGTTTAAATTTTGTCATGATGTACCTTCAAACTTAAAGATAAAACTTGTCAACTTTTTGTGAAATATTTATTTTGAAATTGGTCTTCCAATGATGCCAGGTATATATGCTTTTTGGAAGTAGAGGATGGTCTTAGCAGACCAGAACTTCAGCCTCATGTACCTTACATGTAAATTTATTTCTGCTCTTTTTAGTAATTAAGGAAGTGTGTAATTCGAGTCGTGTTTTAATTATGCACCAAAATAATGAATTCTTGAATTTCTTTAACCTTTCTGACTTGGTTGATCTGAAAGGATTGCCCATATCAGTGTCTGCTTCTGATTGCTCTGGGTAAGATATATGTTAATTGTTATTCCTTCATTTCCTTGCACTATTTTTTAACTAGCAAGTAGCAACATTATATTATGATATTTGAATGGAAAAGGGTGGATTAATGCAGAAATTAAATGTAGGTCAGAAATGTACAATGATTAATTAATTCTTTAGTGATTGGATCTTGAGAGGAGTTTGGAGGTTCTAATTACATTTTGATGGTATTGTACCCACTAACCACAAATTAAACAATGGAGAGTATGTGTATTGGTACATACATGCAGATTAAATGATCTTCTTCACCTTAGCTCTTCTTTTTTAGGTTTACATTCAATCATTTTTCATGTACCCAGTACTCTTTCTGTAACTCTAATGTTTACATGAATTTTGCATGAACTTAAAACAAAAAATAAAACGAAACAATACCCTCTCCGCCATGAAATTTAACACCCATACATGTAACTTTCTTTAAACCGATGGGACCGACCTTTGACAGAAAATACACTGAACAAAAAGTTTATCATTGCCTCTAATGGACTATTAAATTGATCAGGCAAATTGGAGTTTGTTTAATAGTGATGATGATAATGTTGAAATTGTATTATAACACTTACATTAATCATGAAAATTCAATTATTTTTGTGTTAAACCAATTTTATAATGTAAAGCACAAACAAAATTAAATTGTCATTATTGTGTGCATACATGTAGATACAATTTAAACATTATTATTATCAAGATTGTTAAACCAACTCCAAATTGCCTGATAACTTCAGTAGTCCATTTGAAGTTTCAAGAGAAAATTGTATTAAGCGTAGAGAATACCACAGAGCAGGATCTGATGCTATGAACGATTGGTTTCCCTGCACTTTCATGTTAAACAGGGTGAACAGATAGAAGTTTTGGTTGGCAGTGTGACTGGATGCGCGTCCATATCCATCCTGAATCTGTTGAATACCGGTAACTAACCCAAGGTCATTTGAAACAATGCATCCACAGATTCCACACTAGGGCAGTTCACATATGGAACACTTAATGAGAATAAAAAGATGAATGTATGAACTTGAAGAGCGTTCAGAATCTCACTCATTTGTGTGTGTGTGAACACAAATTCTAATTAGTTAAATTGCAGTTCTGATCATGATTGAAATTGGACTGTAATAGAAAACGTATTATTTAGTGAATACCCAAGATCTAAAGCCATCGGCTGTGTGTGACAACAATAGTCAGTGGAGCACTCTGTTACCAACAAGGCTACCCGTCCCTCGGATAGGATGTTAAATGGAGGCCCCGTGTAGAGGAGAGTCACCACCTTTGCACATTAAGAGCCCATGGCATATATAAGGAAGGAAACCCTGTTGTAGTGGTCCACCTGCACGCCCCCAATCACTGCAGTGCGTAATCTTTGATGCATGAGGTAGCACTTAATTAGGAAGAAGAAGAAGAAGAAGAAATGAAAATTGAAAACACAAATTGTATTTATCCTATGTGTAAACAGGGGCAAAAACATTTTTTCACTGTGTGTGAATGGGTCCACTGACTCACTACATGACCTGTACTGTCGGTGCTTCCAATAAACAGGAAAGGCAGGAAAGAGATCACAAACTGACGTCCCACTAACACAGTTCTGATGGTCAATTTCCAGATAAGTTCGGAATTAACCTTGATTGAGACTTTGCACCAAAATGCATAAAAGGCAGTAAACAAGTGAACAAATTACTATCTTTAGGCTAATTACTATCAGGTGTGGTGTAAAGTGAAGTGTGAAACACATGTTAAACCCGCAGTCCGCAAAGAGCTCCCATCGAACCAATACCAGCCTCCCATGAGCTTGGGCAGAGGATTATAAGTGGATTTTATTAAAAATCAAAGTTGTGACGTTAAAAATTGTTAATATATTTGTGGAGGATTATGGCGCCACGTCAGAGGGGTGGATTTGAACCATGCAAATGCTATCCAAATTGCTTTTATTTCAAGGTAAATAACTTTTTTGTACAAATTCAACTGCAGTTGTAAAGGTTTGGGCGAAGTTGCGAACTTAGAAGAAAGATTCTCACTTTTCATAACATTTTTCCCATATACATGTTATTTTATTTCATTTCATTTAATTTATTTCCATTTCCAACAAAATAAATAAAGTACATGGGATTGCATTGTACATAGTAAAACAATGAAACTTAACAATATATTTGTAATTGGTCCACACTGTACAACAGGCATATAAAACAGGTTGGTCATGGAGTTCTTAAAGCCTATTCTGTTTTTGTTTGCCTGATCTCATAACTTCAGTATGATAACTTGATGGAAGGTTGAAATTGTACAGCAAATGAAGAGTTTAGTGTCATTCTTAAATAGCCAGTTTTATTTTTGCACGCGTAGAACAAGTCCTTCATACATGTGTGACGTGTATCAGCTATTGTTTGGTGAAATATGTTCTTCAAGAATAAATCCTTGCTATTGTCACTTCTGTGTCTCTCCGACATTTCTTGTCACTGTGAGCATTGGAATAGAAATGCTTTTCATCTGGGTTTTCACCTTTCTTTATGAGTATTTGATGAACTGTAGCAATGTCAATGGGAGCTCACCGCTGGGCTTCTAAAGCTTTTCAAGTTTTATTTTGTACTGTACTGTTCACCTGGAAGCAGTTACTACCGTATACATGATGTATACTGTATGAATATCTCTCTCTCTCTTTCTCTTTCTCTCTTTCTCTTTCTCTCTTTATCTTTCTCTCTCTTTCTCTTTCTCTTTCTCTCTCCACCTACATCTTTCGATCTACCTATCTATATATCCATCTATCTATCTACATATCCATCTATCTTTCTATTTATCCTTCTCTCTCTCTCTGTCTCTCTCTCTCTCTCCTTTTCTCTCTTCCACATCTTTGCTACACATGTAATTTGTCAAAATTATTGAATTGAGTTTAACTGAGTTTTTATTCTATTGGGCATAACATGTCTTCTTTTTGGAACAAAGGTCACATTGTATACTACTTACGGTAGCTGTTTCATGGATGAAAAACTAGCAACTGAAATTCCCTTTCTATTTCTCCCTCTCTTTTCTCTCCCTTCTCTTTCTCCCTCTTTCTCTTTCTCCATCTTTCTCTATCTTTCTCTTTTTCTTTATCTATCTATCTATTTGTCAAAAGTATTGACTTGAGTTTAACGGAGTTTGTCTTCTTTTGGGAACAAAGATCACATTCCATAATACATGTACTTCTGTTTCATGGATGAAAAACTAGCAACTAAAATTCTCTTTCGCCCTCTTTCTTTTTCTCCCTCTCTCTTTCTTTTTCTCCCTCTCTCTTTTTCTCCCTCTCTCTTTCTTTTTCTCCCTCTCTCTTTCTTTTTCTCCCTCTCTCTCTTTCTTTCTTTTTCTCCCTCTCTTTCTTTCTCCCCCTTTAACTGAATTTTGATTCTATTGGGCATAACATGTCTTCTTTTGGGAACAAAGTTCATATTGCATACTACTTCTGTTTCATGGGTGAAAAAGCAGCAACTAAAATTTTCAAACATGATTTACAATCTACAGCCCAATAGGGATAGCAACGTATTAAGCAAAGATCCAACAATAGCAATTTGTATTGAGACTTTACGAAATGTCATAATTTACATGTTTCTATTCTGCCATTCTGTTTTCTCTGCAGGGCTGGCTGAAGAAATCTACTGAACCAGAGTCAAATGCCAAAAAGAAGAATTTCTTGAATCGTTCATCGTCAAGTTGGAAGAAACGGTACGTTGTTTTACTGAAAGAAACAGAAGACAATCAGGATGTTGCTGTGTTGGCCGTCTTTGACAAGGATGTGGCATGCAACTTTAATAAACCTCGAGGTATGGTGTCTAAAGTAATTGAATATCTTTTGTGACACAAGACATGTTCATACATGTTCATGTTTATACATGTATGCACAAATATTTGTATATCAATCGCATACGTATATATAGCAGCTACAATGCATTTATTGGTTATATAATGCACCAGTATTAAAGCCACACTGTCCTACTTGTAGCTACTCGCTCCCTCTATATATAGAAAACAATGCCTATAATCGATGACCATTGGTCCCCCATGATCCTCTTTTTCTTATGTTAACTGAGAGCTGATTCAATGAGATAACCACCTGTCCAGTGACCTTGCAGTGTGGTCTAATCCCTCCTATAAACTAGTACAGATAGGCTTTAAGATCTTGTATGATTTATTGATATGTACAATAAAATTAATTCCATTTGTATATCATACAGGGGGGTTTAGAGAAATGAAGGTGGATATTGGAGAAAAAAAGGTACACTATCATTATACATACTTGTGTCTGTACTTACAGTTTAAAATTGAATAAGAGAAGTGTATTCAGATGTAATAAACATGTTAGTTTACATTATTGAACTTCAATGAAAGAAGTGATAATAAAGCAGTTAAGATTTGAATATACTTAGACAAAATTATATGTGCATTGACACATGCCATGCCAGTCTTAGTAAAATTAAATTAAGATAACCAATGTGCACGATAAGAAATATCTGCACCAAAGAAAATTCCTAACATAATTGTATAATTGCCCTGAAAACAGCTCAACAAATATATCTTGTAATGGGTTTATTTTGTCAGTCAGCCTGTAAATGACCAGTCTATGATATGTGTACATGTACATTCATTTAGCCACCTCTTTTTCTATTTTGATATGAAATTGAAATGAACGACTTGAGATCATGTGGTATATTTGTGCCATGTCATGTGATAAAGATTATCAGGAAAGGAAATAATTTTTCTTGGCATTGGAGCTTATCTTCGAATTCGAAGATAACACATCCTTAGCGAAAGAAAGAAAATCACTCTCACTTTCATTTGTCTAAGTAATACATAAGAGGTGTAATGCTGGTTTTGTTTATTATTATTATCCTGTTGACTTGATCCCATCCCAACTTGGCTACTGAAAGAGAACTTTGATAAACTACCATTGCTTTAAAGGGATCGGGTATCTTTGCCTCAGATTCTGAAACAAAATCCTGGATTTAGCTCATGCTGCAATCATAATTATAAACCTTTAGGTCAGTCTGTCTGTCTGATTATCAAGATATTTATGATTGTAAAATGGAATGTCAAAAACAGTTTTCCTAGCGGTTTTTACAACACTACAGTCTATTGGGGAAAGTGAGTATGGTAAAAACGGTCACTCAAAGATTTTTACTTTTTTGAGGAACTTCATGATCATTTTGAAGCGCAATTTTTTTTTAGGGCTTCAATATTACACCATATCGCAGACACTTGTAACACCTTGGGCCATACATCTCAGATTTAACATTGTTAAACAATGCCTTTAAAGCCCCACTGTCCTACTTATAGCTACTTGCTCCCACTATATAGAAAACAATGCCTAATCAGTGACCATTGGTCCCCCATGATCCTCTTTTTCTTAATTTTATGTTAATTGAGAGCTGAGTTGATGAGATAGCCCCCTGTCAGTGACCTTGCAGGGAGGTCTAATCCTTCCTGGCTAAACTAGTACGGCCGGCCTTTAATACAAACATAGTCAATCAATCTCTTTCAATTTATTTCTGTCTCTCCCCCTCTCTCTCTCTCTGTCTCTCCCTCCCTCCCCCTAACTTCTCCTCTCCCAGCAAGCCTCAGGTTATCACCGTGGTACAGGGTAGATAAGAAGTACGACCCAACGGGCAAGCAGCACATCTTCGAGGTCAGGACGTCCAAGTCAACATGGCGCTTCTTAGCGGACAGCCAGACCGTCATGGACCTATGGGTCTTCTACCTGCAGATACAGGCCAATCTAAGAACAGATTTCCCAGGTATGTAATACAGTCAAACCTGCTTTAGTGACCACCTGTCTACAACAAGCACATGTTTTGTTTCCCTTAAACATGTACTAAAGGAACCTGTCTACAAAAACCACTTTTTGTGTTTTTCTTGGGCGGTCGCTTTAGACAGGTTTGACTGTAATATACGAACAATATCTAATGACCCAATGGTAGACCATTTGGTGCCAGGTTGTCACAATGCCCGGTGCAGCAATAGAAAAGATGCAGCCATCTTGCAAAATTCAAAATTTGTTTTGGTTTTTAAAAGATTTTTCTCTGATCAATAAAACGCCATGGCAGCAGAACAAGATATACCTCATCAACCATCAAGCCCACATGAAGACTGCTAACTGAACAGAACAGTATGTGTACCGTAGGCATGTTATTATGGAGTTCATACAGGCTTTTAATGAGAGATACTGTTGAGAGGTAACAAAATAATATACATTTAACATTATATACAATTTGAAAGAAGATTTGACAGGACATTGGGTTCAATTAACCTCAGTCCTTCACAGAAAGATTTTTGAAATGTCTCCTTATGATTCAGAATCAGTTAGAAGGAGTAGTGCCAGGGCTTCAGGGTGTGGCCACTTCGTCTCTAAATATGCAACGATTTGAGTAGATTTTGATAATGACCACTTTTCAGATTTGTAATGCTAAATGAAACACACCTCACGATGCAGTCTTCTTCAATTCACTGATGCCCTTCTTAATAAAACTTCCCCCTCCCCTTCACAGGAAGATGTTTTGAGGTATCTCCCGATGATTCTGAGTCGATGAGACGGATTGGTGCGAGGGCTTCCCAGTGCCTGCTTCATCTATCAAAGTGGGGTCTCACACTTGCTCTCAAGGTAAGTCAATAATGTTCATAAGAGAATAAAAGATCACGTGTGTGTAATTGGGTTTTAACACACATAGCTGCATTACTATCCTGGCTGTGTATTAAAATCTGTGCTATTGATTCTCAACATTTCAAACACCACTGTACAAAACTCAACTGATTTCACTCGAAATCGGTACTTTAGTGACAATTGATGACACCTAAATAGCAGTAAAATAAAAATATTTAAACTTACCGATGTTAGAAAGAATAATTAAAAAATTCAAATTGTAAGTCTACTGTGATTGTGAGCATTTGTGTATTATAAGTGTATTGACTATTCATGTGTGCAAACGCTGCCTACTAACACGTAGTGCAGTGCTAGAGGTCAATACACATTAGCATTGACTCTCTATGCTTTGCTGGAGTGGGTTTTTTTACAGGCGTGTATCAATCAGATATGATTATTTACGTTCCGTGGACCGACCTTTAACATCACCGTCCGATAGACGTGACTCAGTTTAGAATCTGTGTCCTCGTCTGAATCAGTTTGTAACTTCCATTGTTAGCTGGATTACAGGCGCACGCCACTGTCTTGTAACAAAGGAATAGAAATAAGATAGAACATATACAAATGAAAGAACAATTAGTTATATGCGGAATTAAACAGATACATTGTACATTTTTTGATTAAGATTATATTGAACCAAGAACCACTCTTTTGGGATGAGAGCTTCATTATGATCACCATAGCAACCAATGAAGTATTAGGCTGTCATAAGACTAAACATCATTATACAAGTCATAGCATTATGTGATGAGTAGTTTAGTGGACGGCGGAGAAGCTGTTGCAGAAGACACCTGTTTTGCGGTAGATCAGAGCCGTCAGACTCATGTTATAAAAAGTTGGTAATGTTTATCTGATAATTGAGTTTTTGAGACTTCATGCAACTTGGGAGGAAAATATAATATGTAATCTCATTCTTGCAGTAGTTTTCCTCCAATCATTTAATAATCACTATTTATATCTTGTTCATTCTTTTCTTTGATGTGACTTCTGCAAATTGCTAAATTATGAAAAGAGTTGCTTGTTTCACTGAATTTTCTTTATGTGGTGACATTTCTTGTTTTGCATGTATCCTGCTGCCCTCTAGGTCTCTCGCTTGCTCTGTCTCTCTCTCTCGCTCTCTTTATCTCTCTTCCTTGCTCGCTCTCTCTGTCTCTCTCTCGCTCTATTTTAGCTCTCTTTATCTCTCTTTATCTCTTTTTCTTGCTTGCTCTGTCTGTCTCTCTCTCTCTCTGTGTCTCTTTCTCTGTCTCTCCCTCTGTCTCTCTCTCCCTCTCCCTTTCTCCCTCTCTCCCTCTCCCTCCCTTCTCTCTCTCTCTCGCTCTTCAAATGTAAAGTTATCCACATTTTTCCACAACTATCACTCTCACTCTCACTTTCTTCGATACAGCGTACCAGGTCCCTGGTGGCCCAGTGGCCCCTGAAGTGCATCCGCGAGTTTGAGAGCTCTGAGACCGGCCGCTTCTCCTTCAAGGCTGGACGAAACTCACCAATGGGGGCGGCTGACTATGTCTTTGCCACAGTGCTAGGTCAGGACGGTGAGATATACGACCTTCTGGATACCTATACAACAGAGGACCTAAGTAGTCAGGTAACTTGTACATATTACTTGTATGTATTAATATCATTTCTTCTTTATCTTCCAAAATCTTCCAAACGCTTTGCGGCCTATTCCTATGATGAAATAAAGATTGCAAGGCGTGTGAGGAGGATTAAAGCAATTTACTGAGATATGCCACAAGGGAAGTGTTTCACAAAGACTAAGATCGACTTTAAGTTGGACTTAACTATATGGCAGGCCGTTCATGCCACTGGTTGCTCTCACCATTGGTCTCTCAATTATGATCTTCAAAAAATATTTTTTTCCTGCAATGACGAACTATAACAAAATGTAAATTCTGTAGATTTGTGACCACGATTGGTACGTCCCTTGAGAAACCAAGGCCTGCCATAATTAAGTCCAACTTAAAGTAGATCTTAGTCTTTGTGAAACACTCCCCAGGTGTAGTCTCAGGATTGTCCTGGGGGCGTTTCACAAAACCTTTTTTCAATGACAAATGACAAAAATCAAGAACAAATGACAAAAATCAAGGACAAATCTGATGATGACCAATCAGAAGCAAGGATTTCAGTAGCTTATAACAAAAACTGTAATTTGTCACTGATGACAAGTTTTGTGAAACAAGCCACTGTACTACTGATGACGGTAGGCTGTTCCATTCAGGGATAGAGCTTTGGGCAAATGCAAATTTGTCCAAGTCGCTACTTCCCTGGAACTTCTTTACAACTTCTTCTTATGCTTTATCCATGTCAATATGAGACATAATCCAGATAATTTTTCTAACTCAAAAATAAATGCCTGAACTAAGTGCACATACACATGGAGACTGCCTTATAGTTTTTAGAGTGATGATGAATTTATGGTAGTTATTTTTGTGTTTAGCAACATCCTATGGTTTTGGCCTGTTTTAGAATTAAACCAAAAAGAAACAACAGCCTGGTTGAAAGTGATTTATATCAAAGCATATTGTTTGATAATTTTTTTTTTTTTTTTTTTTTTTTTGTATGTGTAGTTGAAAGGTAGCAAATAACAGGTTAATCTATTTGAGATTTGCTGTTATGTTTTTTTATTTTAGAAATTGACAAATTCACTGAGGATTTTTAGTAACTATTAATTATTTATCAATTAATTATTGTTTTCACCATGTTTAATTAAATAATGTGTGATGTCAAGATATGATTCATTTACATTGAGTTAGATTGAATTTTTATTGTCATCTAAAAAGAGTTCTACCGCAGCACTAATGTCTTTTGGCAAGAAAATAATCTATATTTTCCACTATCCACCCAGGTGAGGTAAATGGGTTACTGGTAGGAAGAAATTCCTTGAATGCTTGAGTGCTTTTTCATGTTAGCTTGTCTAAAGCCGGGGTAATAATATGCATGGAGGGCCCTCAGAGGGAACAGAATTTATACTGATGAAGCTACCCTGGGTAAACAAAACATATTATTATTATTTATATTAATGTAAATGTAACATTAACATTTATATCTGCTTTGTCTTACAGCCGGAGAACCAGTCAGGTCCAGCATCAGCTGAGGTAGTAAACCAAGACTATGAGAGGTTGAGATTAGCAACCTTTGGTCTCCTTCCAAGGAGGGGCTCAGAAGGTAAGAGATTATCATGTGACCACTTCCTCTGCCCCCACCACAAACTACCCCCCCACGCTCCTCCCTCCTCTCCCTTCCCCATGTCCCGGGCCAATCTCCTGTTCCACTCCTGTAGAGGTGTTTTGGTCGAGTGGATATGTCACCGGACTGTGGATCACAAGGTCCGCGGTTCGAGTCCTGCCGGGGTTACCAATGTCCTTTGGCGAGACATTGATCTACTTTTGCCACACTCGACCCAGGTGATGTAAATGGTTACCTGGCAGGAATAAATTCGCTGTAATGGCAGCCGTGCTACAGCCAGGGTAACAATCGGGAGCGCTAGTAGTGTCAAATCTGACAGACATGAGCGCTATACAAGAACCCATTATTATTATTATTATTTCACACTCTACTCTGATGAAATAGGAATCCAATAATATGAGAGGTTGTGACTGGCAAGTACTTGTCCTTCCGCTGAGGAGAGGCTTGGAAGATAAAAGGGATGACACGTTTGGTAGCACCTCCCTCCCCCTCCCCTGACCCTCTTCCCTGACCCTCTTCCCCCTCCCCTGACTCTCTTGAATAGAACTATATCTACAGAGGCGCGATAGCTCAGTCGGTAGAGCAGTGGTCTCGTAATCCGGTGACCCGGGTTCAAAATCGAGTCAATGTGCAAGTGCCCTTTGGTAAGGCATTAATCATCGTTACCAGGTCCCTCGGAGAGGACCTAAAGCCGTCAGTTCTCTGATTGCTTACTAACAAACATTTGTGTTTTCTTAGCAGTCAGGTTAAATAACCACCACTAAACTAAACTACATATGTATAATTACTTTTTATTGGATGAGTCAAGGAAAACGTGGTCAGGTAGGGGCAAATACCATTTAACCAACAACTCTTTAGAAGTGGTAAATGTATGTGTGTGATTTATACAATTCTTGTAAAGGTAGTCAGATCTTATCAAACAGCTAAGTTTTTTGGGAAGAACATCCCTCGATGCTCAGGAAAGGCTACCTAATGTCTTTCCTTTTGTCTTTCCTGGTTGCAGCAGATCTCTATCTCATCCACAGAAATAGAAACTAATGTTCATTGTTTTAAATGAAATATCCTTTATATGTAAAGAAGCTATACATGTATAATTGTGTGACACAACATTATACATGCATAGCTGCAAACTTTTACAAAAACTTGTATCTATTACTAATTACATATAATGAACATAAAGTGACATAGATTTAGCAGTATGGAGGTATATGGGTCATCCGAAATCAAAACAGTTAGTCATTTTACTGGTTGGGTTCACCATCAAAGTTTGCCTCCCCTTTTGATAACATCAACAGAAGCCATCAGAATTCCTTTGTTCCCCGATGGTCCATATCTTTTGGATGACCCTTTTTCATTGTTTGATATTTAATTGAAGAGCTAAGTTGGCTGTTTTTGAAAAAAGAGAAAGTTCAAATGAATGTTATCTGATCAATGTTTATAGAATATATGGAGATTATAAGCTTTGTTCTCTATCTCTCTCTATCTCTCTCTATCTCTCTCTATCTCCTTCTCTCTCTCTATCTCCTATCTCTCTCTTGCTCTGTCTCTGTCTATCTATCTCTTCTCTATCTCTCTCTTTCCCTCTCTCTATCTATCTCTTCCTTTCTCTCTTTTTTTTTCACACTCACTCTCATCCTCACCCTCCCTTCTCTATCCATCTCTCTTTCTTTCTCTCTCTCTCTCCCTCTCTCTGTCTATCTTTATCTTGTCTCCCTCTCTCTCTCTCTCTCTCTCTCCCTCTTTCTCTTTCTTTCTCTTTCAATCTCACTCTGTCTCTCTCACTCTCACCCTCCCCCTCTCTTTCGCTCTGAATACCACCTAGTCCACTCTCCTTGCAAACTGTGATGTAGTTTGTTGGACTTTGGACTCTTTCTGGCATGACAACATTCATGTTCACTTCTCATATAATTTCTTTCTATGCCACCATGTGTCTTTTTACAAACAGTTATGACCAGTAATGATTATTTGACTCTTGTTTAATTCAGTGCCTTTTAGATTATTTTTTTCTTTCAAGTGCCACCATTCCCCCAGATGCCCTACACAATTACTTCAGTATATCATATATACCGGTATATAGTATTTATTGAAATCAAATCACATCAAAACCCAAGAACAAACAGTCAGAAGATTGACACCTGTCTTGGGTACAATATACAATTTAAATCAAGTATACATAATAAAATAGCAGTAACGAATACATAATTAAGTTACATAAGTTAAAATATCAAATAACTATTACATTACATAAAATGTTTCTCCATGAAGGTCGGCCGATCTCCCCCAACCACACCCAGCACAGCCAGGCCGTACCTGTCCCCGGACGACCCAAGAACTATGATCGGCTGGACCGATCAAGAGATGGTGAGCCTCAATTTGCAAATACATTTTCATGAAGATTATTATAATTCATCCACTAACACTGAAATTATTAGCAATTTTTGTAAATCAATTACTGGAAGTACTCAAAATTGCTCTGTGATGTTTCGCCAGCATCTACTGGCCTTTATTCTGGCAGTGCTTATACCCCCAGGGGAGTGTTTCACAAAGACAAGATCAACTTTAAGCTGAACTTAACTATGGCAGGCCTTTCATGCCACTAGTTCCTCTAACCATTCCTGGAATTGGTTTCTCAAGGGACGTACAAATAGTGGTCACAAATTTACAGAATTTACCCTTTTTGATAGTTCATTATTGAAGGAAAAAATATTATCTAAAGATCATAATTGAGAGACCAATGGTGAGAGCAACCAGTGGCATGAACAGTCTGCCATAGTTAAGTCTAACTTAAAGTCGATCTTAGTCTATGTGAAACTAACCCCTGAAGTACTTCCAGCAAATAACAATTGCTAATAGTTAGATACAATTTATATATATTATTTGTATATTACATTTATATGGATTTGACACTTTCATAGTAAGAATAGGAATATTGTAGAATTCATGTAGATTAGTGCCGATTTTATCAAGAAAATGTGAATCTATATTAAAACAACATGAATATCTGAACACTGAATTATGAATTTAGTAACGGTTAAGGAATTTTTAACAGATGATTGGTAGCATTAAAAATAATGTTTAAAAATTGCAGTGATTAGAGACATCATTTTGGATATTGGGTTATGTTAATTCTTGCAGTTTTCTCTGGTGAGTGCAAGATGAAAAGAGTCAATAAAGAATTTGATATGCCAGCAATAAAATTAACCCAAATACAAAACAATTTTTATTGGCCTGGTTTGAAATAGGTTATACAAAATTGATGAATAAATTGTTAGAATTAAATCAGAAGTGTTTGGAATGTAATTATTTTTACTCGGCTCGAAGATCTGTATCTGTTTGAAGAGGGTTTCATAAAGCCTTTATTTTTGTATATCTTCAAACTTTTTAGGTTCCAACAAGAGACTTGACAGGACCAAGAGTGACAACGTGAAGAGAACTCAGGCAGCGCCACCGGTACCATCTCGTACCCCGTCCCTACCCCCCAAGACATCCCGCCCTCCCAGTGCATCCTCCTCTCTGGCCATGGAACCAGAATACAACCTCCCGTATGCAGACATGGGAGGAAGAACAGTGGAGGATGAGAACCTGCCGTACACCGAGATGGGTTCTGCATCAGTCAACACACTCACCAGACAAGGGTTGGGTCGTGACAGCAAGGACCGGATGACCTGGGATGTACCCATTCCCCGAACTCTGACGAATAGCACCGCGGCCAGTGACAGATCGAGTTACCAATTAATGGATTTCACACCCCAGTCGTACCGTAACACGCTCACACAGAGCTATGAGAACACCCCCCTCATCAGTCCCAGTCCAAGGGCCAGAGGGATGTCCAATGGAGGGTTTGTGAATTCCCCGATGCAAAGGGCGATGACGGAGATGACGATACAGGATCACGAGTATCACATGGTGGAATCGACTCGAGGTGCTGCAGGAGGCGACGGGTCGGATCCTCCAAGCCCTCTGGTACACACCTACTTCGAAGGAGAGTTCACAGGGAGCAAGGGCTCCTCTGGAGAGAGGGAGCACCATTATCAAGGAGTGGACTACGAGGGCGTCGCTCCGGAGGGTTCCCTGTCGCGCTCCTTCTCCCTAGGAAACCTTCGCAGCCCAACGTCGATAACAGACTCTTACATTGACAGATCACCAAACCTTGGGTCTCTGGACCTAGCCTTTTCTTTCTCACCTGCAAACATGCCAGACTGGATGAACGAAAGACAGTTACCATCTCTACCTCGCGATGAAGTTCCACCAACTGAAGAAAACCCATACGTTGTGTCCCCAAAGAAGGGTAGGTATGCCTATGAAGAAGTGAACAATATTTTCCCACCCACTCCTGCGCAGGGTGCCCAACAAACCGAATATGAATCTGTCAGTAATACATCGGCAGAAGAAATCAACGTACAAAATCATGTCATGCGGCAAAGCACGTTTTCAGAGGGATATGTAGACTCCAATCTTGTTCGATCGGAACCAATGGACAGTTTTCAACCCAATACTGCAAGGATAGTCACGCAAGAATCTGCCAATGTGGCACACTCGGTCATAGTTGAACCGGGTGTGATGTACGCACAGGTTGTAGCATCGGTTCCTGCACCAGAAACGGAATCAAAGGAGAAACGGAAATCATTCAAAGCAAGGACACTAGAGCGAGTCAAGATGAAAAAAGCAAAATCCCTTGTAGACCTTTCCGTAACCCCAAAATCTCCAGAGCGAAGATCAGTGGCACTTGAAGACCTGGAAAATACGAAGGGAACTAATAGTCTAGGGCGTCCAAAGAAGATGAAGAAATCAAAATCGAATCCAAATCTGCTGTCGGAGCAGCCCTCTTCAACTCCTGAGGTCGCACAACATTTCATCTCGCCAAAGAAAGGTGCGGACAAACAGTCCCCCGTGACAGGGGTACGCAGGAAGTTTGGTTTGGGACTGAAGATGATGAGGCAGAAGAGTAAGACCCAGGATGAGGAAGGTAGTGGGGAGAGTCCAGGAGGAAAACCCAAAGTTTTGCCAAGTTTTGCCAAAATAGACGTCAAAGGCATCTCAACAACGGACAAGACAAAGTCCTACTCCAGAAGATCGCAAGGTCAGCTGAGTGATCTACCGCTCGATGGCGCCGTCGATGCGAAGATCAAACAGGCAAAGGAGAAAGGAGGGGCAGCGGGACGGAGACAGCGAACGGTTTCTGCAGGATCCGCCATGTCTGTTCAGTCTATGTTGAATGAGCAATCAAACTCTACTGGTATGATCTCCAACCCCCTCGCGTTGTGTGGCTCCCAGTCCCCCGGGGGCGAGTCTTCTGAAGGACCGGAGCTGGATGAGCAGGGTTACCTCTCGCCGTCGGAGATAGGCTCTCCGGTCAAGATGATCGCGGATCCTCTGAGCGATAGACCGCTCCCAGAGCGCCCTCTTCCCAGTCCTCCGTCACATTCCCAGAGTGCACCACTCTCGAAAGTCAGGGATGCCAAGATCACACAGGTTTGGGAGCTTTGATATCGCGATCTCAATTTAATCAACGTTGATTACATTTTCTGCTGTCTAATCGTGTAGGAATGCTTAGTACTCAATTTAATGGTCCAATATAAGCAGTACCATTTGATGAACAATTTGAATATGTGAAATCTTCCTAATTATGGTCCCTTATGCCTCAGTCATACCTTTGCGTATTTGGCTTGCGTATTGCTGCGTATTTATGACAAGCCGTTTTAACATTTATTCCTATTTCTTGATATCAAGAAATTATTTTCTGTTGTAAAGCAATGGTAATTCTTGATATAAAAAAAATGCTTTTGCATAATGAATAGATTGGTAAACCAAAATAATATTTCTAACTGGTGTTTGATAAATAAAAAAAAGGATATTCACGTATGATTAAGGCCACAACAGTTTCGCAATTTGTGATATATGACTTATTGATAACATAGAGACCAACATGTTACAGATACTTATCATATGTTCTAGTATCTCACCTTCACACAAACAGGGTACTCTTTTCTGCATAAAAACATACAAACTACAATGTATGTAAGGAGTAAGGATGTTGATTTCTATCAAAATACCACCCTTTAAAAGGTTTTATTTGATCCTATCAGTTGAAGTTATAACCTTTATGTAATTGTTCTTCCATTTGTGTGAATGTATGAGGCTGATTTTAGTATGATATATGTTTGCCTCATAATTTCATATTGTGGTCGTTTAAGTTTTCACTGCTTAGATCAAACTGCCAGATCATGTGCAAAAAATATAAGTGATATTGATTTATTTGAAGAGATCATATGCATGTACTTACTGGATTTCACTGCATTTAAGTATTCAGGCAGACTTTTATTGTAGCATTCAGTCAACATATAGGTATCACATATTACACTAGTGCATCAAGGCCCCCTCTTATAAAGAGTTGAGGAGGCGGGAGAGCTCAGATGGTATAGCAGTGGTCTCGTAATCTGGCGACCCGCGTTTGACACCATGGCGATGCGCTCGTGCCCTTTGGTAAGGCATTAATCCTCTTTACCAAGTCTATCAGAGAGGAACTAAAGCCGTCGGGCCCCTGGTTGCTTAATGCTAACAAGCATTTATGCTTTCTTAGCAGTCAGGTAAAAATAAACACCACTACATATCAATCGCAACTATGTTCTTAAGAGAAAGGTGATTTCAAAATTGCGATTGATTGGATGACTTGCCAATCGCAACTCTTTATAAGACATGGCCCTGGGTTATGTGTCACAAAACCGTCATATAAGTTCACTGATATCACATTGAAACGCTTGAATTAAAGGGGCTGTAGCATGAGAAATACTAGTTGATGCCATCTACATCTCTTTTGGACAACTGCACGTAAACGAATGGACTTAGTTAACTGGTTTCGCGTATGTTGCATGCACGTAAATGCGTAGGCCTACTGAGGTCGCGTCGTCCGTAGTCATTTAATTGATTGGCCCCGAGTTAGGCCGAGGGAAAGACACGTAGTCTCGTCATGTAACAACCCCTTTAAAATGAATATGCTTGACAATGGGATGTCGGCTAACTTGTACTTATGACGGTTTCATCAAATGATGCTCAGATTTAGTGTAGATTTAGACCTAAAGTGCAGCATTTGCAGCAATTCATTTTAGTCTAAGTATATTTGATTATAGAGTCATTTAGGACACAGCATGCATAAAGATGAAACAATTATTGGACATGCTTCGTGATAACTGCCTGGATAATGAATATTGCTAATGGGATTTACATTGACATTTATTTATAGCTTTTTGCATTTCTGATTTGGACTATGAAAAATGCACTACCGGTACTTACATGATTCAAGTATTATCAAATATGCATAGCCAAAACAATTTTAAGGAGTTTAAAAAAGACCCTCTTTATCTGCTAGGAATCAAAACCTTAGACTGCCACCTTGTTTGGAGTATGTAACACATACAATGTAAACACTGTTTGTGTGACAAAGGTTGACTGTGGCAATGTACTGTTTGTTGCATTAGTTTACCTAAGCGGGTAGAGGGTTAAACGCACAATGATTTGGAAGGAGGGGTCACTCAAATAGGCCGTTTTTTGTAATGTAATAAAATAAAATGCACAAATCTTTAAGTGCCTCATTACAAATTATGTCATTCACCTGAAAAGAATAATTGTATTTATATAGTCCTAATGTGAATAGTATATATTCTGTGTTGCTAGGTAGGACAAGCCATATATTTGTTCTACCTAGCAACACTGAATAATGTATGCAATTTGAAAATTCTGACCATTGAAATACAATCATTTGTTACAAGTGAATGAAATGATTTGAAATGAGGCACTTAAGAAAGATATATGCATTAAATTTGAATACATTACGAAAAAAATGGCCTATTGCAATAAATCATTCCCAAGTCATAATACGCGAACATCCAATCCAAATTTACACTGATTTCAGGACATGGGTTTCAATGGGATGTCAGCTAGTGAACTATGACCTACATGTATGATGGTTTCTTGCTTGGGTCAAAGGTCATTATCTCATAATGTGAATTTGAGATGTAAATATCTCATCAGGAAATGCAGAGATGTGTGTTTAATAGTTTGTTGGTGAGCAATAAGTTGTAGCCTTTTAACTCTCTTTTTCATACTTACATATTGCCAATTTTTGTTCCTCTTTTTTTATTGATCATTGTACATAAATCTCATTATTTTATACATCAAAATGCACCTTTTATTTGTATGCTAACCTGGTTTCTTATCTGTTGAGCATAGTGACTCACATTGTACATACTGCCATTAATATTCATTTTTAATACATCTCATAATCATATTGTATACAATATTCCATACATATATATATATATATATATATATATGTATATATATATATGATACACCTGTATATGCAATAAGTGACAAATTCCAGGTACTTATATGTGTTTATGAACTGATATTGTATTTCATTTAGATGTCTTTCCATTATTACATTTACAAGATTTTACTTAGGCGTGACTACTATATTACAAAATTATTGAGATATTTTATCTGTATGTACTTGTACAATAATGGGACATCGCATTGGATATTCTATGTTCTTTTTCTTTTTCTTTTTTTTTCTACCATGAAAATGTGTGAAATAGAGCAAATTTCATCCTTTATAATAATGCAATCTTTAGAAGAATACTTTTCGGAATAGACTAACAAGTGTCCAAAATACAGGCTGATGATATTGCTGAGTACTATTACATAATGGATATTTGGTTTCAAAAACTTGAAGCAAATAATGTGAATTGTGTGTAACAAAGTGTCATAACAGCTGCTTTCAATTATTTCAAATGCTGCTAGTATATAATCTAACTGAGAACAAAATAACATTGGGCAGGTTTTTGGGGTTTGTTTTGTTTGTTAAAAATGAAGTATGAATGACTTTTTATCGTCAGTAATTGTGTCCTCAAACTGTTCCTATGTGTGTATTACCAGTGATGTAGCATGTGTACAGGCATAAGGGCACTGATATCATGGAGGGGAGGGAGGGGGAGGGGTTACCATTCTTTCTACAGGTGGATGAAATGCAAATTATTAAAGTCACCAAAATATGGGCAGGGTGTGTGGTAGTCCAGAATCTGGCTGATTTAATGAAGAGACAGAAGATGACGTGATCCCCAAATTTCTTCCCCCGGCGAAAAAATGTTAAGACGTGACATACCATCCATTCGTGGATCACGCCGTCTGTGGCTTGTAGCAGGTAGGGGATGGGAGAGATTGCGGTCGCAAAATACTATAACACAGTCAAGATTCTGGACTGGGTGTGGGGAAGGGATCTTATAGTCTCCTTTTTATGTTGTTCCCCCTCTCCCTTCACCTTTCTTTCTTGGGGGGTCCTTTTTTTATTTTATTTTTTTTAAATGTGTTTATTTATTTGTTATTATTTTTTTATATATTTTTTATAATAATTTGTTTACCGTATTTATTTATTTATTTATTTTTTTTTATTTTATTATTATTTTTTTATATATATATATTTTTTTTTTTTTTTTTGGGGGGGGGTACATACCTCGATGTCCCCGTATAGCTACACCACTGCATATTCTAGTGAACCTTAAAATGTACTTATTGTGAATGCAAGAGAAATTAAATTGCCCATTTCAATACTTTGTGGCTTTCAGTCTATATGCATGTAATATATAACTACAAATGTAAATGCACTATAAATCATTCATGTAGATATCGATCATGTAATTTGATGTACTTTATACTATACAAGAAGTTGTAGAAAACTTGCATAATGTACTTAATAGCATAGTGGTATATATATAAGGGTAGTTGGACAAGTTTTTATTTATAGAATAGTATGAACAATACCATAGAATCAATGTATACAAAAAAATAGCACAGTACTCACAAGTAGGTAGTATCTATATATTTATATTATCATCAGTTCTTACAATCACGTACTAGATTTATAGAAGTTTTAGATAACCTGAGTTGTAAATATATTTTTGTCTATTTCATAGTGCTTTATGTGTGCTATGAGTACTATGCTGTCAACGCATGTAATAGTTTGTATGGAGAGTCGATACATGTATCATGGTCATAGTGTAGTATTTGTATATTTATACATTGAGGGTTCAGTGACACAAAGACGTAACTCCATATTTTGCCAAAATGAGTATTTGATATCAAAATGTTCCGATAAATGTGGGCTTTCCAGGAAACACAAAGACTTAACGCCACCTAACACCCCATTGAAGTCAATGGCTAGTGAAACATAGACTTAACTCCTTTATAAGGCCCAAGTGCTCAGTGACACATAAACAACTTTTTCTCAAAATGGTCAAAATGGAGTTACTTCTTTGTGTCACTGCCCCCTTGACATGAGTGGTGACAAGAAAACACAAGTGTAATAATAATAATCTTTAAAGTCCACTCCAAATTGTATTAAGTTAAACCGAAAATGGAAATTCTTTTTGCCCAATTGATCGTGAGCCCGGCAGCCACTGAGCAGCGCCAGATCGACGTTGCTCTATCCCTTATTGTTGAACGCCAAACAAGGTAGCAGCAACTCCCGTCTTTTAACGTCTTTTGGTATGACGCGGCCGGGGTTCCAACCCACGACCTCCCGGTTTTGAGGCGGACGCTCTGCTAACTGAGCCATCAATAAGCAAAGATCAAGATAAAAAATGATAATTGAAACATTTGAATATTATGAACATACTTTTTACTGTATTAAGGGGTACTCTACTTAAACAATCCTTAAACAAGTGATGTACTTTAATTAAACAAGACATTTATGGACAGCAAAGTATTTGTATATTTATACATGCATTGGTGAAAAAAAACACAAGTGTAATAGCCATCAATAAGCAAAGATCGAGATGAAAATGATAAGTCAAACATGTTATGAAGGTACTTTTAACTTTATTAAGGGGTACTCTACTTAAACAATCCTTGAACAAGTATTATACTTAAATTAAACAAGTGTTATGGACAGCTAAATGACAAAGAAAATGACAAAGAAAATAAACAGTACTTTAGACAAAATTCACGGACAGAATTGAATTTGGTAGATAATTCCAACCCTTTTAGACTATGAAAAATGTGCATTTGCCTAACAGATGCTGAACACATTTCTGTTAAAAAGCTAATAATCTGCTTGTAACTTTTAAATGCGTCCAGGTCCCTTTTGATATTCAACAAATTTTCCTAATAATTCAAAAGTAGTACAACATGCCTCTTTCTCAGCTTTATTAATTCAAATTATTTTCTCTTGGTACATTAATTGTCTCGAGTTTTGGTTGGTGGACATTGTAGGGCTACTCGTTGATTAAATGGTTAACATTTTATTCTAAACCCTCTAATGAAGTATTGAGACCAAAATGTTCATCATTTGTAATTTGGTTATCAATTGAGAAGAACATTTGCAATTATCTTTCAGCTAAATCACAACTTAAAGCGGCATTGGAAAAATTGCAAAATTGTGTATGTATGTTATTGAATAATGTTTTGTACATTTTATTTAGTAAAACCAACCGTGGACAAATCATGTTTATATTTAGTACTGCCACATACGTAAGCCGATATCTGTACATTTTTATTTTCATTTGATAAAAACGCTGAACATCTCGTGGTAATTATGTTACCTTAAATTAAAGAGTCTTCTGTATACGATGCACTTTAAATGCATGAAGCATTGCGCAATATCCTTTTTTTAATCCGAGTGTTTTCATTCTAAAAGCGACAAACCGACCTATGTAATGTGCAGAGTGAGCACACTAACAAATTTTGGGTGAGAAATGCCATAACGGTAAAGTGAACTCCGTGTCCGACCAACTTTTGGGCAATTTCATGCCCAATTTGGATAATGTTTTGCCTTAATCACAGTCACAATTTTCTTCAGATTGAGCAAAAGTCTTGCCAAGTTGGGCCCATAATTGCCTCGGTACTGGTCGGGGACATGATTGTCCTCATGTTAGTCAATTGTTTTACCCAACATTTTAGTAGTTCAGAAAGAGCAGATTGATATAGAAGATAAGATGTATTGGAGGATAGTGAGAAAGAGAGGGAAGGATGGAAAGTGCTATTGACATGGAAGACGGGTAGGTCTGGGTCTGGCCTGGAAATGATGAGAGAGAATTACACAACAATGAGTAGTGCATTTGAGGAATGGGGAGGGGGAGAAAGACAGACAGTGGTATAGATAGGCATTGTAGAGGAGAGAAAGAGAGAGAGATGAGGGAGAAAGTAGGAAAGAGAGGAGTCAGAAGGGGGAGAGGGAGGTTGACAGGCAAAGACAAACGGAGATAGGCGAAAGAATAAAAAGAGTTTTGAAGGGAAAAATATGGGTATGGGAAATACTGTAGCCAGTCCAGGATGAAATAGTGAAAGACAGGTTAACAAGAGTATGGATCATACTTCGTTGGTCTTCATGCTCCAGTTTGTGCAATACCGCCCTCATAACTCTGAGTCAGGGCATGTGAATGAATTTACTTCAGTTGGTAATCATACTCTTGGAAAGGGCAACAACAAAAAATGATAGACCAAATGCAAAGTGGGATATCCGTGTTAATAAGTATTTTTTGAATAATTCTAACAGGAATATTTGTCCGTCTTCACACATTTTTAAGACGGTCTAATAAAAAAACAAGTATTTATGGCTAAAGATTTTTGGACAGAAAGAAGAGGATTTAAATCAAAACGAAGGAATATAAAATATCGGGAGAATCATTTTAAGGGGCGTCTGTTTCTTTAAAGGGTGGTGAGGGCATCAACTCACTCCAAAGGATACACAGTCAATTTCGCAATTGAATGTGTATTGGGGGCGGGGAAGGGGCCCCCATCCCGCCCCCAATCGATGTCCGTGATCATTCTTTACAAATTACGATGACCCTTTCTAATTTGTTGAAATGAAGCCACAATAATACGTAAGTACAGTGTATAGAGCAAGATGATGTAGATGAGAAATAAGATCTGGGTAAAAAAAATTCTCTTCTTGTTCCTAGAACCGGAGTAGTATTCTACTCGGCTTTTTGTTTCGGGTTTATGCTATGAACTATTATTATGCTATGAACAAACTATCCGAGTTTAATACTACCCGGAACCCAACATTCAACTTAACCCAAACACTTACTGGCACTCTAAACCTTACCCGCTAAAAACCAACCATTAAACCTAAAGCTGACCATATATTATATCTGACGAATTGAAGCCCAGAAAAAAAACGCCGCAAAAACAAATGTCGGATCGCCCCCTCTTGCCGAGCTCTTCTCAGACCCCAAAAAGAAACCTTTGACAAGCCCAAGTGACTGTACTTTCCAAAGTCCCGTCTAATAACAACGGTAGTCAAGCGGTGAACAATAAAATATGAAAAATATCGTCAGGAGTTAGTGCCTAAAGCGAAGTGACGGAAGACAATTCAGATTTTAGTTCACGTACATGAATAGAGTTGTACACCTACGGCGTTCTTATTTTTTTTGTTATGAACTTGTACTTTTGATCCCACCACAGATGCAGAAGGGAGGATGTTTTTGTTCACTTATGGATTAAAATTTCGTTTCCAGATCTGATTTTGCTAATATATGGAAATCATGGTTCGTGACGTGATTATTCACACCTCTTAGAAACTCTTGTTCAACGTTCAAGTGAAGTTGGTTATTAGTTATTGGTGGTTATTTTACCTGACTGCTAAGAAAGCATAAATGCTTACAAGTAAGCAACCATATGGCCGACGGCTTTAGGTCCTCTCCGAGGGACCTGGTAATGAGGATTAATGCCTTTACATATACCAAAGGGCACTAGCGCATCGACTTGGTTTCGAACCCGGGTCACCGGATTACGAGACCACTGCTCTACCAACTGAGCTATCGCGCCTCCTAAATTACAATGATTGTGCAAAAATCATTTTTAAACAATGGTTGAAAACAAACTTATCACTTTTTCTTTAACTGACAGGATTGATGAATCAATTCTGAATTATCAATATCATTATGAGACGTCAGATAAATCTATTTCATTAGTGGTATTAGTGTTGTAATCTTCTTTTCATCGAATGGAGAACCAATATAAATGTGCTGAAAGATTGTACAGAAATAGAATATTCCTATTTCGTATACAGTCGTTGCTATATATACGAAATGTACATAATATTATAAGCCCTGCCCGTTTTCTTCTATACGTCAAGATTTGCTAACGCGGACAATGGGATCAGAAACTAAGAAAATTATAATCTGTGTAAGAAAATTGTCTAATCAGTCAACAAGATAAAAGATGACTTTAATTGCTTACTATGACTTTTAAATCTTTTTATTTTTAAGACTATAGTAATTGCCAAGGAAAGTACGAACCGCGTTATAAAGTGTTTATTTAGTGTTCTTTTAATTTACAATATTATATAAACTAGAATGGTTAACATTGCAGTTATATTATGTTCCAAAGAAAATGTTGTGACTCATAAAACCCACGCCGAATTCATTTCTTCGATAATTATATGCTCAAATTAAATAGTGAGAAAAAAATACTCAATGACAATAATTTTTGTCGCCCTATTACATCCTCTTAAAATCTTGGAATTATATTAAAAGAGTGGAAGTCCACTCTTTTTTATTTCGTCGAGATGAAGCGAGAAATATATTAGTATAGGATAAGATGTGACCAGTAAATTCCCTAAACATGCTAAGCCTAGGAGTAGATTCCACTTTATATCAACTTTAAAACGAAATGATCAGTATATTGGGACCTGGCCAGTAGAAATCCATTTTGAGGAGTCATATGCATTCACATTGTAAAAGAGTTTACACATGATATATATACTTCTCCGCGAACGCCAATGCGATTGATGCCCCAATGCGCATCAATCAGATATGGACGAGAAACCAAACTTCATATTTCACTGGCCAAGTCCCAAATATCGGCAACACCTGTTATTTTGTACGCGTCAAAACTTCCGACTTTGAATGAAATTTGAAAAGAAAGGTAACCATTTGAACCTAATAAGCGGAAAATGGGTCCTAAGCACGCGCTAAATAGGTCCAAATTGCCCCCAATGCGAGAGGTATGCGGTTTATCACAAAGGCGTTTAATCTTCAGACCCATATTCAATACCTAAACAATTTTTTCGCCGTTATCATACATCTAAACAGGAGATATGTGATATCATATTTTGTAATGCTTGTGGATATAGGATATATTATATTGCTTTTTTGTAATCATTGTGAGGGGGGGGGGGAGGTAAGAACATGATTTAGATAAGTACATGCCTTTGTATAAGTTCATTACAGAGATAATGACTATTTTAAGTTTGGTAACTTAGAGTTTAACAAATCAAAAGTTTGTTAAAATATAATGGTATACCCGAAGAGGGGGGGGGGGGGTCTTAGCCCCCTTTTTTCACTTTAAAAATCCTATAAATAGCTCGTTTTTCCTCTCCCCTACCTACACACACCATTTTTGTATCCCCTTTGCTTAGTTTAAATCCTGATTTTCTTATACCACAGCCTAGCGACACATTAACAGTTCTCTGGCCGAAGCATGAATCGAGTTTGGCACTCCTTGTTTCCTGAAGGTGCTGGAAAACAGCACGCTCTCCGTACAGAAGAAAAAAAACCAGGAACAATGCTTCTCGAAAGATGGTTCGAGCGTAATTAATTATCACCTTTTCCTCTCATTCAACACCCGCTATTTTGTCAGACACACACCTTCTTTTAATAATCCGTCCAACCTTGCGCTGATATACTTCGCTTGTTGTTGCGAATTATTGACTAGGAAATGCATTGACAGGGGCTGGCAAGAAACAAAGTTATGTGGGCCAACATTTTGATGACCATTGTCACGTATTTCCACCGGGGCGACGGTCCGTGAAAACCGGTCCGCGCCGCGGGTGCCCCGATAATCCCTAGCCGATGATTTTTACACCTTTTCATCATTCAGATAGCTTTCTGATGGGGGTAAATGTTTTGATTAAAAATGAAGAAATTTCATAATTCAGAAAAACTTTTCGAGTTTCGGAAGTCAAGTGAACCTCAAAATTGTTATTCTTATTTCACTTCGTGCTTTCCTGCCTAATCAAAATGAAACTTTCAAAAAAGATTTCTGTACGCCTCTTGAAATATTGCATTTTCACAATTCGCTTTGTCTTGTTCTGCTTTGGTCAATGTTTTGAAGGTTTTTTTAAATATCACCTTAATTTGGAGCACATAATCTAGGCCTATATCTAAATGGGGAAACATCTAACGACTTTTATGGGCTAGGGATGTTATGCAAAAAAGGTGAAATATGAAAGAACTTACTTTCATTATTGTAGTTTCGTGGCTGATGAAACGAGTAAAAGAAGAAGCTAATAGAGAGAATGAAAGAGAGAGATTGAGATTGAGAGAGAGAGAGAGAGAGAGAGAGAGAGAGAGAGAGAGAGAGGAGGGGTGGGGAGGGGGGGGGGGGAAGGCAACATATATGATTTGCAAAGTTCAGGTCAGGCGAACTGGACATTGAATTTTAGCCAACATTATTGCCGCCTTCTTCGTCAGCTTTGGTGAACTCCAGTATGAAAATGGAGGAGTTTCATAATAGGGCTTATATTCAGAATGAAGGCTTCGTGATGAATATTTCTCATATTTGAAATAAATAATGTTGTCCTGCAAAATGCTTTATATACCACGGACTAAATCAATTTTAAAATTTGTTTATGACTTCATTAACCTCATTGCAATGCATCAATTTGCACTCTAGACGAAAATTATGGCTCCCCCCAAAAGTGAATTTCCACTCCTTCACGTTTTAGGGAGTATGTTTCTTGTGTTGATATCTCGGTTTTGGACTCGACCCCGGGACCTGAAATTTCGCCCGGCCTAGGTCTAGGTCTAGGACTATAGGTCTAGTAGGGACTCCAGGTCTTGTCTATAACACTGAAGTGTGTTTGGCTGTTTTAACCTCTTTAACTAAAGAGCTATCTCTAGAAATAACGCAAAAGGGACAAAATCAACTTGAACTTGCAATAAGCCGTGAAATCTCTTGATAAACATGTTTACATTCATTCAAATTCCACAACCCTCGCGTGTTAAAAGAGAAATAAAAGAAAGAGGAAACCAATCAAAAGATATCACACGGAGACTAAGCCGTGTCTTTATTTGCGCTTGCCAAATTGCTCAGCTTTTTAAATAATAACTCCTCTGTAAACTGCTCATTTTTCGGCTGACTTCATCCGTTTCCGGGTTTGAATGCATCCACGTTTGAAGCGAAACCGTCGGAAAGCTCCCAACAAAGGCTTCGCTAAAAGGTGTTGAAAGCATTGTCGGGCAATCATTTTTGGATGAGTTGATAACAAAGTTGTCCAAATAAGTGGGCGATTTAATCCCCTTTAAGAAATTAAGATGATAGCACACTGAAATATGGAATCAGCTGTTACTTCACCCGTTCTGCTGCTATTCAAGAGTAAAAGCGCGTAAAGTTAATAGTAAAACATGAACAATTATTCGCACCGAATTGAAGGGTAAAGATCTAAGCTCTCTAATGTGGTATCCATGGTTTTGGTGGTTTCGAAATGCGAAATACCGCCCGCATCGATCATATTTTTCAAGCTGCTTTGCTGTTGTTGTTTTTTGTGTGCGTGTGTGTTTTGTTTCTTGGCTTGAAATATTTTAAGAACCTGCATAGAGCAAAGTGGACGAATAGACATTTCTTGTTCTCTCCATATCTGCCTCTCTTTCTTTCGACTCTCCTCCCCCCCCCTCCCACTCACTCTCATATAAATCTTTTTCATAGTCTTATCTGCTATCAATTTTCAGACTTTAAGGAAATCGTTAATTCCACATGCACAATTAAAGTAAAACAATAATCGAATAATGGTGACTTTAAAAAATTGGGGGAAACTATAATGACTAAATTTTGAGTCATGCCCTTGCAGGTTTCCTATACGTTGTACATGTTATAATGATTTTATTTTGGGAGTCAAACCTGCAGTTCCTTCAAACTTTATGGTGCTGTTTTCTTTAAAAAATGAAGTTGTTTTCGAAATTCGTCTATTTAGACAAGGGATTTAACCGAGCCATGCAGGTGTCAATAACCCAATCATTCGCCCGATGACGCGAGTTAATTCCTATTTGAATATAACAATCATCGAAAGAATTATAGCTTCAAAGACGACGGGTAAATAGTACCCGCTGATTCATTGAGTTTGATTCGTCTAATATAGTCCCTTTGATATTCAGTTTAGTATGAAATGACTCGATTAATCTGTCTGTGGGTGTGAATGAGATCATTAGAAAATGGCTGAAAGGGATGCATTTGGCACCAGACATAATAATTTAGTCTGCTATCGACTCAAGTATTAATGCTTAGGAAAGTTGGCCTCTGCATTTATCTGGATTCTTTGATTTACCTCCATAATTTCAAGTTTTCAACTATATTATATTAGATACTATTTTGTTGTATTTGAGTTGTCACATTTTATGTTAATCAATTATATTATATACTAATATTGTTAACTTATCTAATTATGGGCGTTCCCAACTTAAGCTATATATGCTTTTCAGGTTTTCGCCTCCTTGTGTTATGTTGAACTCATTGTTACATATATAATTTATATATACATTGTGTTTTATACTGTACTATTGATAAGGAAATAAATGTTAATAAATACAAATACAAATTGAATATATTGTTGTTGTTTTTTCAATAAAAATAATGAAAAAACATCTGCTTATTTTTTTTATTTTATAAATTTATAATCAACTTTTGTTATAAACTAGATAAAGCCCTGTCATGCTTTGTCGCTTTACAAATTCGTATATCAACACACGATCACGGAACTCCAATATTTGTCGATAGTTCTCATTACTGATAATAATAATAATAATAATAATAATAATTTGTTCTTTTATAGCGCATTTCATGAATGTTGACATTTCAATGCGCTTTACAATTTTACAATATACATAATTATCTAAAGTATAACACGATCATAAAAGGAAGATGAAACAAAAACATATTTAGAAAACAATGAAGGGCTTACAAAAAGAAAAATTATAACATTACTTATCCTTAAATACTATTGATGTGCTAATTTGAAGAGATGAGTTTTTAGTTCAGTTATGAATGTTTCAATATTGGATATACAACGTAATGAGTTTGGGAGGGAATTCCATAGAAATGGTGCTGTATGAGTGAAAGCCCTATCACCATAATGCTTTTGTTCTGCCTCTCTTAGCTACGAGGAGGATTTGAGATGCAGAACGCAAAGTGATGATGTGCATGATTAACGGTGTGATGTATCACCTTCTTACCAATCTCATATTTACGAGATTATTTGGATGTTTTAATGATGGCTTTTTACGAGGGATTTCAAACTTTTTGCAGCATCCGTAAAATGGTTTCAATTATTTAAAAAAAGGTACGAATACAAATATAAAATTAAAACAAAGATCACATGCAATTACATAATGTAGCAAACAAGAACACACACGGAAACAGTGATGGAGAAGATTGTGCATAAACAATTGATTTGAAATAAGCCTATTGCGTGAATCAAAGCATAGAACGCTTAAAATAATCACCGGTAATATTTAGCAGATTTAGAAGTGGAAGAGTAGAAAAAGAAATATAATTGAAAATGTTATGAATTCAAATTTGAAATGGAGAATTGAGTGTGCTTGTTAATAATTAAGTACATTAGGAACATAACGATAAGTCTTTGTTTATAATGCCACGAGAAGAAAAAGGGAAATGTTAATTTTTCCATATAGTATATACTAAGAATGAATAAAAGTGACCTGCTAGGAATATTTGACAGCGAAATCAAAGCGGGTTTAAAAAAACTAGGGCTAAAACTGTTACTCATTATATTTCCATCTCTCTCTGTATCCAATGAATTGAAATAGAAGAGTATTTCATCAATGTAGAATGGGCATTAATCAAACCATGGACCCTACTAGATTATAGATTTCTTTGGTTTTTGGTTTAAATAATAAGTCTAATCGTAAGTTATTATAAAAGGGGACTCACATTTAGTGAGCCAAAATTACCTTTATCACATTTCATTTCATTTATTTTATTTTCATATTCAAACAAAATAAAACAATATAACATGATGTCATGGGCAGGATATGGTTGATAATCACAATAATCACAATTATCAACATCATCCAATGATGATTTGACGACCATAGTAATGATAATAATAACTATAGATCAATTTCTATAGCGCAGCTATTGTATACAGCAACTGTATAAATATAAATATACTATACTGCGCTGTGATGAAAACAAAACTCCTTACAGCATTACTTTGCAGACACACAATATTAAAAGAACAATTTTGATTTGATTTTGATTTTATTTTCTTCTGCATTCATGTAAGTACACAATTTGTCGATATCAATAATAATATAGAGTACAATAAGTATTTATCTGACAATGAATCATAAATAAGCAAATACATAATTATGATGATGTAGTATCACTATTTTAAGATATAAAATATGGTATTTGTTAGAATGTTAGAAAGCATCCTATAGAATGAGAAGCTACCATGAATTATTTAAACTGATGAATTCACTTTCATCTTGACGAATTTGAATGTTCTTTCATTCATAATAATCAAGCGTATAAACAGCACGTGCGCCATCTCCGTTCGTCATAAGGAAATTTATTTTCATCTTGCCATGCAGCACACGCGTATAATGCAGGGCGACGCCAAGTTGAGTCACATAAAAGGCATGGAGGCAATTCTGCGCCAACGAATTGACTAAAAACCATATATCTCTCATCATTCAGATTAGCTTATCATAAATTACATAAGTGCTCAAACACAGAAGTTTGATAATGATTACATAGCCATACTTTTAAAAAGTGATCAAGGGACTTAGAAATGATGGCAGTCAGCAATATATAATCTTTCATGGACCCCGGTATAATTGATTTTGTGTCATTCCGATGTAAAGTTTCAATTTTTTAGACAATTATTTTGACTGAACTTGAAACAACTGGAAATGAACAAGAAAATACACAATAGTTTCAGACTTGCGGACAAACATTCAAAAATCCGAATAGGATGTCACCCAACCCCCCGGCCTCCCGACATAAGATCCCAATTTGATTCAAATACACATTTACGAATCATGTTATCCAGTTTATTCGGAGTTATTTTTGTGTATCCACTACATCATGGCATCTATGCATAGTTACTTTAGAAGAAAAAAAAAGATATAACCCCTCAAAAATAACCTACGTTATTCTACTGATTATTTCTATTCTTGAATGTTTCGACAGATATCGGCATATCGAAAGTAATTGCAAAGGAATTTCACGATATAAGAAAAGAAAAAAGGATGATTTTAATATAGTAGAGTTTCAAAAAGTCGAAATTTCAGGAAATTCATGGCCTTTCAGGGAAGCATTCTGGAAGATAATAATCATCACAGACAAGGGCGTCGGGCTGTTTACAGAATATGTAAAAGAAGAAAAACAAGAACGAAATATGATAGCAGCTAAAGAACATGAGGATACAAGAAAGAAAGAAAATATAATAAAATAATTATTACAGGAGAACAAAATTAGAGCCTAGCGAAGAAGTGGTGATGCAACAAATAGATTAGATTGGAAATGTAAGAAGCTTCTCTTGAGAATTAGATTCTTCTTCCTATTATCACCCCTCTCAATATGGTGTCCTTTATTTATTTATTTTAAATCACAAAATCTAGCTAATTTGGTTAACATTCCTAAAGTCACCAATCTTTTGTGTATAACATAGTACTAGTAGTCTATGTTAGATTGCAATCGCTTTACCAGTAATAGACCGACACTGCTCTTTATCTAAAAGTATTCATCATCGTTCTCACATTAAAACCAGGCATTGTTACTATAATTTCCTTGTAAACAAAATTTCCAACCAATTCTCACTCTGTTTCAGTAATTGCACCGCAAGCATTCTTCTTGTCAAATTACAACTATTTCCAAAGGACAAAAAGGCAATTCAGGAGAGCCTTTGAAAGGGAAAACCTGAAAGTTAATCGTTTTTCACACAAAGAAAAGAAAGTAAACCGGAGAATATCATTCAAACATTCTTACACGTTTCCTTCTCCTCACTGATTTCAGACCTCGATAGGAAATAGAAGAATGGAGATTAAGTGGATAGGGCGATAGGCAGTTAACGGAAGATCATTCTTCAATGATATACTATAAAGAAAACTAAGTTGGTATTAACTTTTCCATTTCCAATTAAATCAATAATGGATATGTCATTGAAATGGAACCGAATGCACATAGTTCTATCAAAGTTTAACCGTCTGGCTGTTTCGTAGTGACAATACTCTATCAATTACGACCAGCGTTTAATTTTCTTTTTAAAAAGTTTCTAAGAGTGTTGTTCTTATGAAGATGACTAGACGGCTTGCATCGGGACGTGTCTAAGTCGCAAACCAATTAGTTGAAGGGACTAAACGAGTCACGAATGAGTGATCAGATGAAATATAACGGGGTTGGGGGGGGGGGGGGAATTGGTCCGAAGAAAGAGCAGAAGAGGAAAAGAAAAGATTGTGTAAACGATCTTTTAGTCCGCGTGACCTTCGGGGGCCTTCGAGCTACAACACCGCATTACATTGATCCGATCAAACGCTCAATAATTGTTACTTCAATACTCTCTTTTCTTTCAAAAGTACATCCCGGCCAGGAGACCTCAGCTCTACAAAAATTCGATTTCTTTCCTTTCTCTCTTCTTTTCTCTTGATTCGGTTTCTTTAGGTGGCTAGGATATCGGTTTCTGAGTGGTCAATGGACCAGATAACATACAACCCTCGCTCAAGCCTTAAAGGTACTATGTCCCTTTTGCAGCCAACCTCAAATGCTGTAGAACTTTGCAGGAATTATGAATATGTCATGTATGTCCTATCTGTGAAATTTAAACGTTAGCAGTGTCCTCATATTCAAATTATGCAAGGAAACCCGTTTACTTGCTAGACTTCACTGTCAGACACTTGAGTGACTGACTGGCTTTTTTTCTTCTTTGGTAATAACATACATGAAAAGAGTTGTAAAGGGTACATGAGCATTTTGTCTACATCAATAATCCACTTATTGTGATGGCCAAGATTAAACTGATTGAATCTTTGCGCAGCATAAAACGTATGACCATTCGGTACAATTGTCTGAAAATCAAGACTATTACTTTTTGGCTCTATAGCCCTAAAGTCGATTTGACAACTAATAGTCATTATTTTCCCACTTGAAGACATTTTCAAGCCCCACCTTTTTTAGGGAAGTTCTAAATTAGTATTATCTTTCGCTCAAGCCTTAAAGGTACTATGTCCCTTTTGCAGCCAACCTCAAATGCTGTAGAACTTTGCAGGAATTATGAATATGTCATGTATGTCCTATCTGTGAAATTTAAACGTTAGCAGTGTCCTCATATTCAAATTATGCAAGGAAACCCGTTTACTTGCTAGACTTCACTGTCAGACACTTGAGTGACTGACTGGCTTTTTTTCTTCTTTGGTAATAACATACATGAAAAGAGTTGTAAAGGGTACATGAGCATTTTGTCTACATCAATAATCCACTTATTGTGATGGCCAAGATTAAACTGATTGAATCTTTGCGCAGCATAAAACGTATGACCATTCGGTACAATTGTCTGAAAATCAAGACTATTACTTTTTGGCTCTATAGCCCTAAAGTCGATTTGACAACTAATAGTCATTATTTTCCCACTTGAAGACATTTTCAAGCCCCACCTTTTTTAGGGAAGTTCTAAATTAGTATTATCTTTCAAATGCAGTTGGAATTTAACTTTTTCATTTTTTGGGCCTGCAAATGGGACATAGTACCTTTAAAGACCGTCAAAAGAACCATCCGAAAAGAGTTTGGTCGGGAAGGGGTGAGAAAATATCGAATGGTTGTATCTGACTGCACAAAGATTGAACGGGGAGAGCTTGCGAGCGTATCCTTCGGGAATACGAACCCTATAATTAAACCAAATTGGAAGGCTATTCATTCTAAACTTTCCGTTATAATGTTGTCGCTAATCCTCTTCTGGTGGATTTCACTTTTGTTCTTTTTTCACACTTGAGTTAGGTATCGGCTCGTTTCTTTCCACTCTGTAAACAAGTGATACGAGGGGGTAAAGAGTTGAGGAAGTTATTATTGTCCTCTTTTTTCTTCAACTTTTAATGATAACGATCGTCGCAAAGGTCCTTGTAAATAAACAATACTGACAATTAAGCCTTTTTTTTTATTCTTTCAAATTTTCTCTCAAGCTTACTTGAAAGAATTGAGAGTGATAAAACAAATTCTTCCAGAACCACCCCTCATTTAAACACACCTCTATCTTTCCTCCTTATTTGTTCTCCTGCATCATCTCCATTAATAGGCCTATATAACTTATTATACAGTTGATAACTAAATTATTCATAGCCATACCAAGTTTTGTAATTTTTTCAGTATGTGTAAAAATAGATTTGTCATGATATTTGTTTCTCGACAATGATGTGATAGATTAAAGCTTATATAACAGTATTCAATAAAGGACCTAGTTCAACCATTCTGTAAACACCTTTTATTCTTGAGTTACGAAAGACACACAAACGCCAAATTTACAAGGGGTATGAATAATTAACTTGTTAACTGTATATAACTGTTTTGTTATTGATGACCTTCCTTTAATTATAATTTTAAGCATCGTTATTTCGTAGATTTATATTTCACCTCTACCACGATTAGCATGGCCGATGTCGCCCAGTAATATATGTTTAATTATTTAAACATATTTGTGGCTTACACCCAGTAAATAAGATCGATTGATCGATCTGTATTGAAAAATATTTGTTCAGTACTTGTCTTTCTTCCTTGTTTATGTTTTTCTCTTTATAGTTATCGACTTAAAATTATTGTACTAGCCATTACCATATAATGTGGATCAAATTTTGTGAAAAGTTACAGTTGAGTATCTTACATAATAATTATCATTGCCTAAACAATCATTCATTCATTCATTCTTCTTCTTCTTCTTCTTCTTCTTCTTCTTCTTCTTCATCTTCTTCTTCTTCTTCTTCTTCTTCTTCTTCTTCTCATTCATCTTCTTCTTCTTCTTCCTCTTCATCTTCTTCTTCTTTTTCTTCTTCTTCTTCTTCTTCTTCTTCTTCTTCTTCTTCTTCTTCTTCTTCTTATTCTTCTTCTTCTTCTCATTCATCTTCTTCTTCTTCTTCCTCTTCATCTTCTTCTTCTTTTTCTTCTTCTTCTTCTTCTTCTTCTTCTTCTTCTTTTTCTTCTTCTTCTTCTTCTTCTTCCTCTTCATCTTCTTCTTCTTTTTCTTCTTCTTCTTCCTCTTCATCTTCTTCTTCTTCTTCTTCTTCTTCTTCTTCTTCTTCTTCTTCTTCATCTTCTTCTTCTTCTTCTTCTTCTTCTTCTTCTTCTTCTTCTTCTTTTTCTTCTTCTTCCTCTTCATCTTCTTCTTCTTTTTCTTCTTCTTCTTCTTCTTCTTCTTCTTCTTCTTTTTCTTCTTCTTCTTCTTCTTCTTCCTCTTCATCTTCTTCTTCTTTTTCTTCTTCTTCTTCTTCTTCTTCTTCTTCTTCTTTTTCTTCTTCTTCTTCTTCTTCTTCCTCTTCATCTTCTTCTTCTTTTTCTTCTTCATCATCTTCTTCTTCTTCTTCTTCTTCTTCTTCTTCTTCTTCTTCTTCTTCTTCTTCTTCTTCTTCTTCGTCTTCTTCTTCTTCTTCTTCTTCTTCTTCTTCGTCTTCTTCTTCTTTTTCTTCTTCTTCTTCTTATTCTTATTCTTCTTCCTTTTCTGTTAATCTTCAAAGGGAAAAACATGAGTGTTTTTGTCGCTAATTTTTTCAAATATTTACACTTGTTGCTATATAGCATTTGTAGAATAGAACAATCGCAGACGTTTGAGATTCAAATAAATAAAAATAATTACTGTTCTTAAAGCACCAGAACATGAACAGTAAAAAAAAAAAAAAAAAAAAAAAAAAAAAAAGGATGTTTGAATCTCAAACGTCTGCGATTGTTCTATTTGAATACAATCGTGATTTTTAGATTGTGATGAGAGGGGGGGGGGGGGGGTGCGTAACAAAGTGACTGTGGTATGTTTTCCATACCGGAGTGTTGGCTCAGTCAGTAGAGCGTCCGCCGCACAACCGGGAGGTCGTGGGTTCGAACCCCGGCCGCGTCATACCAAAAGACGTTATAAGATGGGCGTTGTTGCTACCTTGTTTGGCGTTCAACAATAATGGATAGAGCAACGTCGATCTGGCGCTGCTAAGTGGCTGCCGGGCTCACGATCAATTGGGCAAAAAGAATTACCGTTTCGGTTTAATAAAATTTGGAGTGGACTATTAGGCTATTATTATTATTATTATGTCGCACCTTTTTATGGAACGAGCTACCTAGTACCCAGTAGCATCTGAAACTTTAATTTTCTAGAAACATTTAACATTAAAATATGTTTACCCAGATCTGCAAATGTATTGTATGCATAATGAATGTATATAATATGAGCTAATTCCAAACGGTTCCAATGTATATGTAAAGCCTATGTGTATCAAATATTATGTTTGTACAACTTATTATTGTATTGGCTTGAGTGATATTTTTATCCAAAAGTGCGCTTTGCAAATATAGTGAAGGAAAAGGTCTAAATTTATGCTCGGAGTTCGAGAAAATACACAAAAATACAAAAAATAATAATGCTCCGTAAACGATGAAATCATTTTACAAGGCGCATTTTGGGGGTATATTATGATGCGCACATTTCGACGCATAAAAATACATTTTTAAAAATAATTTCTTCGCGTACGGAGCATAATTATTTCTTTTATATTTATGAATTTATTATTATTATTAATATTTTGTTAATATGGTAACTATTACTATTATCATTATCATTATTATGATATAATACATATGATACATTTCGATTATTAATGCAAAAAAGCATTCATATTTGAATATCTAGTTCACTTTTTGATGTGAAATTTGAACTTCACGTATTCTAAATACTTTACTATTCAAATGAAGTCCTAATAAATGAGTAAAACTTAATAACACAAATAAAAGGTTATTACTAAAAAAAACATTTACGTTTTAGTCGAGACACCATGAGTTTTGTTTGTTTGTTTCTGCTATCATCATGATGTTTGCTCTGTAATGCGATAGAACCTATTTATAATATTTATCAATAAATACAAAAAATTAATACATGAATTCAATATTACCCGCATTGGATTGATACCCCATTTCAATAGACCGTCCCCATTTGTATGTATTTACCGTTTATTGAATAGTTTCAATTCAATATGTGCTTATACATAATTTACTTTCTATGTAAACGATATTTGTTCTATTTTTGACCGGGGGGGGGGGGAGGAGGGGCTTAGTGTCTAAAATTTGTCAAGCATAAAAATAATTAACTTCGCTCAAGATATATTAATGATCGCAGTTGATCGATACTCAGGGTGGTATCGCATTCATTTCGCCGTCTGGCATTGACAAATGGATTATGTGTATTGTACAATCTAAGTCATCCCAATAATCTGCTCCTAGTTATCCAGTCCCCCATTTAATCCTCAAGACAAAGGCCCAGCAAGTGGTCGGTATAAAATCCCTTTTTTTTCGGCCGCCCCAATCGCTGACTTGTCGGTATGAATCCTTGTTTAGTCCTCACCCACTTTTTTCCTTCTCGAAAAAGATTGAAATCCTACATAAACCCTCGCAAAGCCAATCAAGTTTTTGGCTTCCGTATGTACTGCTTGAATGCAATGCGAAACACCTTTGTGAATCGTTCGATACTCTTAACAAAGCACCCTGCCGTCTGCAAGTCTGAGCCCATTCGTACTCACTGTCAGAAAAACCCGTAATTTACGCGCGCTTTTGTCCGATCACAAAAGGAGACAATCGAACGCTTCATGATAACTTTTGTCAGTAAATCGTAGATTTTTTATTATTATTTTGTCCTGCCTTAGAAGCTCGTGCTCCGAGAGTCTGGGTGTTTGTTCAAAAGGGACCGTTTACTGGATTATCTTCGTTACTTAGCAAGCCCGGGAGAGCATGAACAAAATTAATGATGTTGACTCTACATGGCTTCGATCGGTTGCACTTTTTTTTTGGAGCGCGGCGACTCGGGATAACCTCGCCTCAATCTTCTTCACATAATCCTGATCTCTTCTGATGTTGAAATTATGTTGAAATGATGTTAAAATGATGTCGAAATCTCATTTGGTGTAGAGGTCACGTCCCAAGCCTTCTTATAACGCATCCCGGGTTCAAATCTGGGTCAGGTCTTTTAGATGGTGATGTTAACGATTGACTCCAGACGAAGATTTGATAAGCATCAATAAACCCAATAAGAGACCCTCGAATACACCCAAATACCATCTCGTCACCAATAAACTTTGCATGATATATAACTAGCAGATCGGGGAAATCGTTTAGGACAAATGATGAATGTTAAATAGCCAGGTAATTCTTTAGCAAATACAATAAAACATACTTAAGTTTCTGAAATCATCGAGAAAGAGCATTGATTTTTTTTTTTTTTACATGACTAGAGGAGGCGCGATATAGCTCAGTTGGTAGAGCAGTGGTTTCGTAATCCGGCGACCCGGGTTCGAAACCAAGGCGATGCGCTAGTGCCCTTTGGTAAGGCATTAATACTCAATACAAGGTCTCTCGGAGAGGACCTAAAGCAGTCGGTCTTCTGGTTGGTTACTAACAAGCATTTATGCTTTCTTAGCAGTCAGGTAAAATAACCACTACTACTACTACTTCTACTATACGAGGACTATAGTAAGCGATATCTTGACTTGACTGAAGAGCTACTTGAAAGCACTCACAATAATAATTTCCGAGGACTTTAGCTAAATTTAAGCTTTTGTTTCTAGTGATGTACCATTGTGATCCATCCGTACATGGGGAAGCTCCCAAAATGCGAAACATTAGCGTGAAAGATATATAAGGTTTTTAAGAAGTGACACAATACGTAAGATAAAGTGAGAGAACGGAAATTGCAGGTTTGATAATAACTGCCGGATTTAGGGGGCAAAATCTACCCATTCCCGCCTAAAATACCCCCCCCCCCCCCAACAAAAACCTATTCTTGATGCGACCCCTTTCATTTTTAAGACCCCGACGGCCCCTGGATAATCTGGTTATTTTTTTTAATTTCATTTTATTATACGTTATTATCTACAATTTTTGCTTGTCGGATTTTTTTTTTTTTTTTTTTTTTTTTTTTATTTTTTTTTTTATATATTTTTTTTTTATTTATTTTTTATTTTTTTTTTTTTTTTTTGGGGGGGGGGGTGCCTCATCTCCTCTACAAAATCTTGTCTTTTATGTTTCGATGAGAGAGAGAGAGAGAGAGAACGGGTAGGTGATGTTGAAGGGTGGGTGGGTGGTAGTGGTGGTTATTTTACCTGACTGCTAAGAAAGCATAATGCTTGTTAGTAAGCAACCAGACGGCCGACGGCTTTAGGTCCCCTCCGAGGGACCTGGTAATGAGGATTGGGAGGGGGTAACCAGAGGTCATTCTGGAAAACGACTGTCACATAATATTGCAGAGGCTTGTATACCTAAGGTCAATCGAACCACATTAAACTGTCTAGTCTTTACATAGTGTTTCCTCTTCAAAATAGAAATCGATTTCAATTTATTTTGTCGCAGACCCCTCCCATCAGCTGCCGTACGTATGACACGGCATTACGAGGTAGATGGGGGTAGATGCCCTCATAAAACCACTTACTTGGAAATGACGAGTTCATAGGAGGTTTAAACACGTATTCATATACCTCCAATATAGACCATGCAATATCCACATCGAGGGTCCCCATTACAAATGCCAGACAAAGCCAATCACCAATCATCAAGTAATTATCAATTAAATCGATTATACATAAAACGGTAGATTATTTCTAGCTTGTCTTCAAGAATAAGACCTACAGTGCCGTGGTTTGAAAAACAGGTCAATGAACGTCACCGAATCAAGAATATTTTGTATCAAATACTAGCTGATGTTCTAGAAATGTTAGTGGCGTATCCATATATTGATAATTAGGGGCGGAGTTTTTTCAAGAAAGGGGTAGGGAGATGGGCGGCTGAATGTATCTGGGTATTTATGCGATGCTGTATAGATCCACTGCAATTTGCATTGTTTTTTTGTGTATGTCTCTTCGATGGGTAATTGGGGAGCCGGCGCCATTTCTTGCTGGCTACGCCATTGAGCTCCAATTACATTAATTATTAGCTAGCTGCATTACTTAAACGGCAAAAGCATGTAAGAACAAAAAGTGTCGGTGAGAACAATACGATGAAAAGTTTGCAAGGGATATCAACAAACATGAACAGTGGGGTATCCATATATTGATAAATAGGGGCGGAGTTCTCCCAAGAAAAACGGGAGGGGGTTGGGTGGCTGAATGTATCACCAATCATCAAATAATTATCAATTATATTGATTATACATAAAACGGTAGATTATTTCTAGCTTGTAATAGAAGGTGTCTTCAAGAATAAGACCTACAGTGCCGTGTTTTGAAAAACAGGTCAATGAACGTCACCGAATCTAGAATATTTTGTATCAAATACTAGCTGATGTTCTAAAAATATGTTCGTGGCGTATGATAATAATAATAATAAATTATATCTATAAAGCGCTTAATACTAATGTTTCTAAGCGCAAGAAAATGAAGGAAAATTGAGAAATACCAAAGAAACATGTTAAAAAATAGAAGAATATGACATATACACAAAATAATGAATACATCAAAATTAATAGAAATTACAGATAACCAGATATGGACTCATAATTATACTATATAATGTGAAATATGCAAATAGAACTTACAATAACCATGTATGAATTACTACAATATTATAATTATGCATATCAAAATACATATTATACAACATTATGCAATAGAAATTACAATATCATTAAACTGCAAGGTAGTATAATTACGCTCAATACAATTAACTTGGGGGGAGAGTAATCACAATTATGGAAAGAGGAGGATTTTCAGCAGTGACTTAAATAATTATAATGAAGGGGCGTATCCATATATTGATAAACAGGGGCGGAGTTCTCCCAGGAAAAACGGGAGGGGGTTGGGTGGCTGAATGTATCTGGGTATTTATGCGATGCATATAGATCCACTGCAATTTGCATTGATTTTTCATGTCTCTTCGATGGGTAATGAGGGAGCCGGCGCCATTTCGTGCTGGGTACGCCACTGAGCTCCAAATATTTACGTTAAACCATTGACTACTGAATATTATAATCCTTTAGGTTTTCTGCGTACAACAGAAAACCCAAATTATGTATTCTTTTATCAATATGTGTCTTCGAACACTTTTGTTTTGAAAATCCTTGCAGAAGGGCGTCTTAAATGACATGTTATTTCACATTATGATACAATTAAAGTCAAATTTTGCCATCAATTTGTTGGCGAATTTGGGGCTCTCAACACTTGAGAGGGGCTTTAACGTTATTGATCCAAACTGAGGAAAGTGTTTAGAAAATGGAGACATCTTGCCTTTGAGGATAACATGTAATACAAATTGATATTAGCTAATGTTTTCTTTTCTCTACATGTAGCTCATTTCATTCTTGTCGATTATCTGTTACATTCTACTTCTACACCTATCTGCTTATACATGTATTTCTATATCGTGAAAGAGCTGAAATTATGAATGGACACATTTTCCGCCAGTCTGCGCACGCCGCTGAAATTTACGACGAAAACTTTTATCGCTCCCGCGGTGCCTGGTGCGCCGGTGCGCGGGGTTCGATTCCACAACAATTCAACCTTTTCTGCACTTTCTGGCCATGCGGGTGGAGACCCAATCCTCCCGAAGATTTACTGACAGTTGTTTTTCGCTCTTGACCAGTCTTTAATCATCGCCATGCACCCTCGCTCCTGCACTTTGGCTGTTGAGGGTGGTGGTCAAAATGTATTACAGTTGTTTCTTATAGTTTCAAATCACGTATGGGAAGGATCACTCGTTGTTCATAAATCAGAGGATTAAAAACAGTGCATGCGTTCTTCATCTTTCACGCCACCAAATGAATAAATTGTTGATGGAATCGGTTAGTCATTTCGCTGAGGTGATGCGAGGGCATGTCTAGCATTGCGAATAAAAAGTCATGGAAAACAGCTTGAATTTTAAATTCGTTTCTGCGATATGACGGCCCTTACACTCTAAATTACAGGGATTTAAATTTAAATCTATAGGATTTATTTTTAAATCTTTCATGTACTGTAGGTAGGGACCAATCGATGTGGATTTAAAATTAATCTTCGCTAGGATTAAAAAGTTTTAATCTGTAAATGATTAAAAAATAAGTTCAAAAGATTTATATTATAAATCTTTCTAGATTAAAATTAACCCTGATAAAGATTTAAAAGCAATCCTTTTTGGGACTTCTTTTTTTTATATTTGAAACTCGGATTAAGAACCAGTTTAGCAATCTTTTAAGATTAAAAATCAATCTTTATGGATTTAATTTCATTCAAATCCGGCTTAAGATTTAAATTTTAAATCCCTGTAATTTAGAGTGTACGTTAAATGTCATTACGGTGAAGAAGAAAAAATGCCTTTCGGTGATTTTAATCATGATAATTATCGCGTTTTGAATCGTGAAATATCGTGATTTAAATCATGCAGTGATTCGAGTCAAGGAAAACATTTTCTGTTAGGCATGGTTGTTGGGTACACATAACATCGTCAATAAAATGTTGCCCGCCCGATTTCGTCAACGTTGCATCCCATTTAACAATGCGCTCATTCAATTTCGAACGAATTTGAAGGATCACCGAGATCAACATTAAAAAAGCTTACTAGTTCATTCAATGAAATTGTATTAGCATGCGATTTCATGATTTTCTCATGTGTAAAAAGCGCGTAAAAATTGAAAATGCACAGAATGCATTCAAATTTGCACCTGCATCACCCTGATGAACATTAAGGTATTCAAATTCACGAATAGGCAAGCATTAATTTAATAGCATTTGGGCAGTCTTTTTTTGTTTAACTGTTCATGTTCTTTGCAAATATATGCAAATGTATCTACCTTGAAATAGGACCTTTGCCTTATATTGAAATATCTCATGGATTAGTATCCATCCCCAAACGTGACATAAAGCACAACCTGTTAACAAAATACACACTTACATGTACACAAATTATGAGTTTTAATCATTCTGTAACTGTTATATCCATACTGTTAGAGAATAAAGTTAAACTGGAAGAGAAGATTAGAAATTAAGGACATATATAAAATATGATTAAAATAAAACATTATGAACATGAAATATATTATTGAAAACAATGAAAAAAAGTAAATATGACTTGAACAAATTGCGGTAAGAATTAAAGAACTACAGAACTTGTTTATGATAGTTTAATTCGAACGTTCAAAGTGCAACAACTTCGCGTCAATAAATTGAATGGATTTCTCTCAAAATTGAATGAAATAAAATGTAAAAGGAATGATTATAAAACGAAATTGAATGCTCAAAGAATGTAAATGAACCATGAGAGCAGAGAATTGACGAAAATCGTTCGAACTTGAACGCCTATTCATGCATTTGAATGCATCTCTGATGAAATTGGGCGGGAAAACCTATTATATCTTGGAAAAGATATTTCTTTATTAAGGATAACATTATAATCAATTTTCGTCTCAACACCACTATGTAAAGTTTTTTTTTTAAGAATTATATTGACAGAGTTAGGGGGGGGGGGGAGGGTTAAGTGTTGTGTTTTTGTCAAAAATCATCAGTGATTATCATATCTTTATATTCTTTCTTGTATATATTTACTGTTTGCTCGCATTTCGACACCAAGCCTACGAATAAGAAAATAACAGGAACTCGTAAAATTAACAAATATTTACAAACTTTTGAAATAGAAAACAAAAATGCATAACTTGCGTTCGCACACAAGCAAGGCAGGTGCTTTGCAAAATGTATATGTATAGCTAAAATAGGAAAAATAAATTAATTTGCTCATCAATCTATATGCAAAACAACCATTATTTGATTGTAAATTGGCTGATTGTTAGGTCTGTAACTGATGAAGGGGAAAATGAATGGAATCAAAAATCGTGAAGGACATCGAAAATAAGTTAATTTATTTTTGTTTATTTTCAAGCGGAAATTAAAAAGAAATGATAAAAAAACCCGATACAAATAAAGCAATATAAGACATTTTGCCGACCCAGTAAACATTGTAGGGTAGATTTCAAAATAAGATAAATGGACCCAGTTTTCTCGTTTTAATACGAGTCGTATTATCGAGGAGAAAAAACATTTATTACTCTTCTTTCTTCAAGAGAAAAAAAATCTTCTTGTAATTGTGAAACATGAAATCCTTAATGTACTTCCCCGGAGGTGAGCCATTCATTATGTCACGATTTATCATTCTTTGGGGAATAAACCGAGCAATTTTCGCTAACATTCCTCTAAAAAATCAATCCTTCTCACTGAGTGACTATAAGCCTACAGGAGGAAATCTTCACTTCATGTTGTTCATTTTAAGAATCTTACCTCCCTCTTTTCATTAGCTGTAGTCCCACCGAGACATGATCATGTAAGCATTTAATACCGGCGAGCGCAACTTGATTGGCACTTTGAAGCAAAGAAGCGGAATTAAGAACTACTTATATGATAAGCGTAACCTTCGCCTCCGCTAAGAAACGCATCGCCAGAAGAATGCATCTTGTTTATTGAAATGCGAAGGAGGCGACTCGCCATGACAAGTACTAAAGGTTTTATACCTCTCAATGGGGAGATATAAAATCTGATCAATCTTAGCAATCAATCGAAAGAATTGCTTCTATTCTCGCAGACGATATTAATGATATAATGTTACCCTCTGGGGACGATGACCCATTGAAGCATTGTGGGATACGTGTGGCATGTGAACGAAATCCACTCTTCCGAGGGTCAATAAAAATTAAAAATGGTATAAAACATTGTCTGGATAAGTCTAGAAGCCACATAATTGTATTATTTGTATATTAGAGAGGGGATGATAACTCACTTAATAATTCTCAAGGGTTTTATATGTGATTGAACATTTCCATTCGACATTTTAGACACCAACATGATATACCCCTCCAACAAACATGTTTTGATCGCTTGATTTCTTAGTACATGTTGTTTGTTGGTTATTCCGTTTGTCTGTTGTCCTGTAGTATATTTTTATTTGACCCGAAAAAAGTTTTGCGGTTGAAGACAGACCTTGTTTTCGCCTTTTATTAAATATGTTGTGGTTTTCGTCATAGAATTTATATATGTTTTTTTGCTTGTCCATTGTAACTATTATTTTTTTTATTTTTGAGCCGGTAATTAATCAAGGTAGTGGTGTAATTTTTTCAATATTATTACTGATAATAGAATATTTGCTATACATACAAAAACAAATACAACGGGCTAAATATTTACGTTACACACAATGATTATGGCAAAACGTTTGAAAAATGTTGTAACCCACGAAAAAAAAATCCAGCAAAATGCTGCGATGATTACAAAAGTATTCTGAGGTTATTGTCTCACTAACAAGGGGTCAATGCAATGACACGACTACTCTTTAACATGATCCCAGCCTAAGAGACACCAAATGTGACAGCTTCATAAAGACACCATTCATATGGGTTTAATGGTGACATACGATTCAAAAGAGATTTAAAGGAATAGACGAAGAGAAGGGGTTTCAAGCAGGAGACTCGGTAAACTCGTTGAAAAGAGAGAAAAGGATTATTCGATCGGCGATCGGTCTCTGCATGAAACCCGCTGACATGGGCGACAGTTTGTATCGACCGAAAAATGAATGTTTATTTAAAATTCTTTTCGGTGTATTGTTGGATGTTTCTTCCTTTGACAAAGGGGTTATTCTGGTGTGGATTACAGCCCGGCTTCGTCGATAATAAGATCAGGAATGTGAATCATTTAACCTCTGCCCTTACCCATCACTTCCTTCAGCAGTTCACAACTTACGGGCTAAAGCACATGATAATGTTCAACGGCGCCAGCCCAGGAACTAGAATTAGAGGCGAAAGAGATGGAGGGGGATGATGATTAAAAGAAGAGCGAAACAGAGTTTTTTCTTTAAGGGAGCAAAGAGAAAAAAAGATGGAAGAATTGAGATTGAGATTATCAAAGAAAGAGACGGAGTTTAAAGCCCCATTGTCCTATACTTGTAGCTACTTGCTCCCTCTATATAGAAAACTTCCCCAATCGGTGCCTGTTGGTCCCCCATGATCCTCTTTTTCTTATGTTAGTTGAGAGCTGTGTTAATGAGATAGCCACCTGTCAGTGACGTCGCTGTGTGGTCTAATCCCTTCTGGCCCAGTAGTGTTGACGGTCTTTAATGAAAGCGTAGTAAAAGCAAAGGCAAAGAAGAAAAGAAAGAAAGATTATAAATAACGAAAAAAAATGAGTAGAAAAAACAAGCAATCAAACAAAGAAACAAATATCCCAAAATGTTTTAACCGGTTTAATAATTTTTCCCGCGGAGTACCCGCTTTCCCCAGTTTAACCGAATGGATGGAGGGTGGGGGAAGTGTGTTTTTAACCATGAAATACCCCTTTTTATGATTTGTTCCAAAACAGGAGATAGGGGCGGCCGTCTAGGCCCCCAACAATTAGTAGTAAACCATCGCTATTATTGCTACCCCGTTAGACATCCAGTGAAAACATATCGATTCGACGATGGTAATTACGATCATTTAAATACATCAAGAATTACACGGTCGTCTGCGAGCCTCTCCACCTCTTCTTTTTATTCGGTAGCTCAACTGTTAAGATGATTCTCGGGAAGGGGGGGGGGGGGGGAGGGGGTACTCAGATTTAGTTTGGACAGGGGTGTGCCGCTCAAGACTTTGAAACCCCTACACATTATTTGGGGTCATTTTTCTCGAAAAAGACCAATTTTTCACAATTTCGGGGTACTTTTTTTAGTGTTTTTCGGGTGTTTGCCGAAAATTTTGAAAAGACGGACCCATTTTTAATGGTATTTTTGTTAAAAGTGGGACACATGTTTAGGGATTTTTTGTGATAAAGTTACCCATTAGAGCGGCACATCCCCGTATGTCCTATTAGTTATTCGAGTACCCCTCCCCCCCCAGGGATGATTCACATGAAGGATATCATCATTTTCACGTTTCATGTTGAAGATTTGTCGGTTCGATTCTACGTTTACGGCACTGTCAGTCATAAACTTACAAATGCATATTTCGCGTAGTTAAAAAAAAAAAAAAAAAAAAGTAAAACCAACAGAGCTGACACTCAAAGGAAAAAAGTATTGTTTTAATGCTCCAGTGACAAATTGCTCCGCGGTCAATATGCTTATTTCCCACTAACATGACCAACCGATTTTGTTTTACTTTAACATTGGACCCAACACTATACCCAACCCTAAACATGAACATCACTTATATTTATAGCTTCTAATTATTGCAAATAAAACCGGGAGCGCCAGACGCTGGGGGCACTACAGAAAGGGAGGGGTTATATTCCGCGAGGTGGGCAGAACGACGCACATGTAAAACGTAGAAAATGTAATCATTATTCATTCTTAATTCTATAACCAGACGGAATCCCCTGATAATAGCCTTTCTTTGTTTAATTCATCAACATTAACCACATGGTGGTCTTTATCTTCCGTGTTAGTACTCTAATAAAAATCACCATTCATAATGCAGCCAGACAGCTCGGGATGAATAAAAACGTATTAGGATTACTTTCAATTAGCTAGGTAAATAGCGCTTTACCAATCAATACCAAACCGTGTAATGGATTGTAATTGAAACGAACGATTGTGATGTAACGTAATACGTGTGATGTTATCTCCGTAGGTTTGTAACTGAACGATCGTTGAACTGTGTAAGCAGACATCATGACCCTGTATGACTTTGGAGGCTTAGGGAGGGGTTCTATCTCACATTTTATTGCACCCTGGGGATTAAATCAATCAATTTTGTTCTCTATCATTTTGAAATGGAATGCTGATTAATTATAGAAATGCTGTTTAGTTATTGTAGGGTATTTAAATTGATCCCTTCTGTGCAAGGCGCCCTATGATGTGATATTGTGGTTTAATTGGTTATCATAGAATAACTGGGTATTCATGTAATGTAAAAAATATCAAAATTTACAAATATATACTTTTTAATGAGCATGCTGGTAAGTTTGATTAGTCCCAATAACTATGAAATTACTTATTAATACCTAATGCAACACCGTCATTTTTCGGGGGGGGGGGGGGGGGTAAGAGCCCCGGAAATTGAAAAATTACGTCGTCAGATATTTGGCTTGGGGGGGGGGGAATATATATATATATATATATATATATTACAATTACAAAAATGGAAGGGGGTTAACCTCCCCCCTCCTCTGCTTACGCGCCTGACTACCACCACCACCAAGCCTACTACTACTTCTACTACTACTACTACTACTTCTGCTCCTGCTACAACTGTTATTACTACTATACTACTACTACTACTACTACTACTACTACTCTACTACTACTACTACTACTACTACTACTACTACTACTACTACTACTACTTCTACTACTACTACTACTACTACTACTACTACTACTACTACTACTACTACTACTACTACTACTACTACTACTACTACTACTACTACTACTACTACTACTACTACTACAACTACTACTACTACTACTACAACTACTACTACTACTACTACTACTACTACTACTACCACTACTACTAATTCTGCTCCTGCTACTACTATTACTACTACTACTACTTCTACTACTACTACTACTACTACTACTACTACTACAACTAC
>JAVYIG010006996.1:0-108543 GCA_035222895.1 Strongylocentrotus droebachiensis | reverse complement strand
ACGTTTCCTGGGCCTATGTGTAGTACTTTGCACTTTTGTGTGTTGAAGTGCATTTGCCATGTATTGCTCCATTCCATTAGTGCATCAAGGTCAGATTGGATTGAGCACAGATCATCTTTGTTGGATGCTTTGCCATACAGTTTAGTGTCGTCAGCATAGATCTTGACAGACCCTTGAAGACCATCTGGTAGGTCATTGATGCACAAGACAAACATTGTTGGGCCGAGAACACTACCCTGCGGCACTCCGCTCCTTACTTTAGTCCAGTCAGATAACTCATCATTGACTCTAACTCTTTGGCATCTACCTTGGAGGAAGTCTGCTATCCATTCCTTAATTTGGCCACATATACCATATGTCTCAAGTTTTGATAGAAGGCGAAGGTGAGGTACACTATCGAAAGCTTTCTTGAAGTCTAAGTATACCACATCGATAGGGGTTCCTTTATCCAGCATCTCAGTCCATGCCTCCATGACAGTCAGGAGCTGTGTCACACAAGAGCGTCCGGGAACGAAGCCATGCTGTTCATCACAAAGTAGGTCATTTTCCATCAGGTGGGCAACTATCTCATCTCGAATGAGTGACTCCAGAATTTTGCATGGTACTGATGTCAAGCTGATTGGTCTGTAGTTCTTAACATCCATCTTACTGGCTTTTTTGTGGACAGGTACCACATGACTGACCTTCCATGCACTTGGTAGTTTGCCTTCCTTCAATGATGCATTGTAGATTATGGAGAGGGGCTCTGAAACTGAGGCGGCTGTTTCTTTTAGAACGCAAGGGTGAATGCCATCAGGTCCGGCACATTTGTACTTCGACAGCTTGACAAGCTTTTCATAAACATCATCTTCAGAGATTGAGATAGATGTCAATGTCACTCCTTTGTGTCTTTGTGGGAGTTTTGGAATGTGCCCTTTATCCTCATCAGTGAATGTAGTGGCGAAGAAGGTGTTCAATGCATCCGCTTTTCCTTTATCAGTTGATATTCGTTCACCGTCCGGAGTTCTGAGTTCACCTAGTCTGCAAGAGGTTTTGAGTTTGCTATTTGTATATCTCCAGAATGCCTTGGGATTTGATTTCACATTCATAGCCAGGTCTTTCTCAAATTCCTACATAACTGCTTGGTCAGAGTTTGCAGCTCTTTGGCTAATCTCCTTGCTCTCATGATGTCCACAGGATGTTTGGTCCTCTGTGCCTCTTTCCAAGCTCGATGTTTCTGGCTTTGTTTCCTCATGGCCTCTCTAGTCATCCATCTCTGTTTCTTTCTGCGGTGTTTTGGTTTTGACTTCGGTATGAACTTCTCCATTTTTTCAGTCAGGGTGACTAAAAAGAACTCCCAAGCATCCTCTACACTTTTATTCTCCAATTCAGATTCCCACTCGATTTGGTCTAGCTCTTTACACATATCATCATACTGCCCTCTGTAAAACTGGAGGTGAGGAGTAGGGGTGTGGGTGTCAGGTGTGTATACTGTAAGGCCAAAGAGGATTCCAATATGATCACTTCTTCCAATTCCAGGTACATAGTCTATGTGGTTGATCATGCCGTCCTCGTTCGTGAAAACCAGATCTAGCATACTGGAACGTTGGCCTTCTCTGTATCTGGTATGTTCCCCAATGTGTTGGTGTAGATAACAGTCAGCGACAGTTTCAATGAACTCCTGTTCATTATGGGACCTTGCCCTTCCAAGCTTCCAATCAATGTTGGGATAGTTGAAGTCTCCTGCTATTAGGACATGGGAGGAGTTGGTTGATGTGACTTGTGTAAATGCTCGTTTCAGTTCCTCATGGTTGTCTAGTGATGGGCTTCTGTACATGCATCCAATCAGTAGTTTGTCTGAGCCTCTTAGAGTAATTGAGATCCATACTGACTCATGGAAACAGTGCTGCAAATCACATTCACTGACAAGGTGGTAAAGATCTCTTGCGATATAAATTGCAACTCCTCTATTACCATCCTCCAGATTGCAGTGCAAATCATATCCCTCTAAAATGAAGTCTCTATGTGTAAGGGGGTTTTGGTGGTTCTTGGGGAACACTTCTGTCAGCAAGACAAGATCGACGTCATGTGATTGAAGAAGAAGAAGTAGCTCGTTTCGTTTGTTCAGAAGTGAGTCACAGTTTGTGTAGAAGATTTGTAGCTTCCTATCTCTGAGTTTCCTTTTGAACTTGCTTTGATTACCTCTATCTGTATCAGTATCTCCCTCTCCTCCATCATGACTATCATCACCATTGACAGTGCTATTATCATCATCATTACTCTCCATATTAATTTGAGTGCTGTCATCTTCACCGTCACTTTCAGTGAAAAAATCAGAGCTTTCTGACATCAGGCTTGAGTTCATGTGGTCAGTATTTCTCATGGGACTTCTGTAACAGCTTCTTCTCTCATCATTGTCACTACATCTCTCAGTACTTCCATCTTCTTGTATTACACCTTTCTCGTTATCAGCTTTAACAATATTGGTGATATTCCCCTCTCCCAAATCTCTGATACTCATGTCAATGTGGGATTGCTGACATGAGGGAATCTTGTTACATGTACACATGTCATTTTTGTAGTATCCTTTTGCTTTAAAAATGTCCCTTGTGACATTATTATTATCAGCACTGCTGCACTTCATTTCTCTTCCTATTTGTACTGGATTTCTTGTAGCTGGTTTTGAAAGATTCTTGCAATTCCATTCCGCAGTTTCTTTTACTGCTGTATTACTGTGGGGTGATTGCAGATTGTAGTCTGTGCATTGATGCGTTAGCTGACCATCTATTACTAGGTCTCCTATTCTATTTGAGTCTATACGTTGCACTTGATTCAGGCGCTTGTAGTTGGCCAGCTTTGCACAGGAGTCATCACTTATCGTGTTGCATTTCTCATGTTTGCCGCGTCTATGCTCATACCTCTCATCATTGTTAAAGTCTGTTTTCTCTTTCCTTGCAGCACTTTTCATTTGTTCGCCTTCTGCATACACAAATTCATACTCTGCTTCTGTTTCTTGATATTGCGGTAATCTCTCCTTATCTTTCATTGAGTCTTTCATTGTTTGCTCTAGTCAGATTAAAGCAGGATGCTCATTTCCTTGTGAATGGGGGTGTTTTCTGCTCTCACTATTTGTTGTTTTTGTCATCATTTCTCCACCTTTCATCTTTTCTCCACCTTGCATCTCTTCTGCATCATGCTTCTTTTCTGTACTATGCACCTTTTCTGCCCTTTGATCATTCTCTGCAACTTGTGTCTTTTCTGCACCTTTCATATTTTCGGCTCCATACATATTTTCTGCACCTGGCATCTTTTTGGCTCCATACATCTCTTCGGTTTCATGCATCTTTTCTGCACCTTGCATCATTTTTACATCTACCATCTTTTCTGCACCATACATCTTTTCTGCACACTGCACCTTCTCTGCAAGTTTTATCCCCTCTGTACCTTGCAAATTTTCTGAAGGAACATCAAATTTGGAAGTGGTAGACGTCCTTTGCCTTTGTGTTATCTGCTCTGCATTCATATCTTCATTGCTTGAAGTGGGTATCCTTAGTGGCATTGAGGTACCTTTAAAAGGAGATGCTTGGTAACGTTTGGTTATTCTCCCTTTTCTAATTATGCAGTCTTCTCCCATGTCTCTCCTTGTTTTCAGCTCCTTGCGCAATTTCCAGTGGGCCTCTCTCTCTGCTGGGGTACGATCAGGGTCAATAAATATCATGTTATACTCAGAATGACTCCTCAGTTTCCTTGCCTTGGATATAATGCGTTCTCTTGGTGCATCCACTTCGACAAGCAGCACTCTGGGTCTGGTTTTGTCCTGCATTTTATGTCCAAGCCTTATAGCCTGTCGGACAATAACATTTTCAATCATGAGTGTATTGCTGATAAGATTTTGTACAAATTGTCCATCATCCTTTTGGCGGAGAGCACTATTGCCCCCTGTGCTTTCTGGAACATTATGTAGGATGATGTTGTTTCTTCTACGTTCTCTGTCTCTGTACTCCTCGAGGATTGCACTGTTTCCCAAAGTGACATCTAGGACGGTGTTTGGACTGTTACTGTTTCTTTCACTATAATCATCTCTTACTAGTCTGTCAGAGTGAGGATGGGTTGTTTCCACATTCATCTCATGATCAATATGATCATATGGCAATGCCTGTTCTCTGGGCCTTTGGTGTGATGAAGTCTTGTTGGTAGTCAAAATTGTGAGTTTCGATTTGATATCTTCAGTGTCCGCCTGCAAATATTTCATTCTCATCTCCATATCTGTTACAAGATCCATGAGACTCTTGAGAGTGTGCTCGGATTCCTGTGTTAGGCATTCTTCTTTTCTAGGGTAGGTAGGACATCCTGAATTGGTTTGAAGCTTTGTCTCGATGTTACATGATTTACAGAAAAAGTGGACAGTACTCCACTTACCAATGTCTTTTACTACTTTCGGGTCAAGGGCTGCACATCTTGGGCAGAGCCACTCATTGCACAGTTCACATTCAATAAGCATCTCAGCACGGGTATCTTGGCAGCCGTTGCAAATGAGTCTCAAGTCATCTTCAGTTGAGTTTGTAGTCAGTCCTGTAGAAGTTTTTTCCTCTAATATCTTGCTACTCTTTTTGCCCTTGTCTGTTGCCTTTGAGCTTTCTCCTTTGTCCTGATCTCTGGTATTTTTCTTCTCAGGCTCGAGATTAATTTCACTTTGATCACTTTTCTTCTTCAAGGTTGTTGGTTCTTTTATCTTACTTGGCCTGCCTCGTTTTCCCCCTTGACTGAGAGGCCGCATAGATTTCTTACTAGTTGTTTGAGAACTGGCTTGTCCTGGAGTCATAGGAAGATTCCCAGAGAGTCTGACATTGGATTGCTGTTTTAGGGCAGTTCCTTTCTCAACGCTAGATTTACACAGACTGGATGCTGTTGATTGGGGTGTACCAGAGCGTCTCAGCAACATCGGAGTAGAGGTAGAACATGATGCCATAGTTCACGTATACTATTTCTTTTATACAACAATCGGGTTGAGCTGCATGTTAGGCCTATATTATATAGCCAAAAATTTATGATCTCACTGAAGGATCATATAAACATCCCGTCCAGGTAAATGGCACATGAAGAGTCTACACTCTACAGACTACACAACTCAAAGGCTGTTCTTTTCACTACAGCTGTGTTGCTATGACCTTACTCAATTAAGGTCAATAAAGATCATATAAATGCATCACTTTTGTCAGCAAAATTCATCATTCATTCATAGAACAATAACTTATATGTGTGTACTTCCCTGTACTCTGTCTTCTTCAAGTGCTCCTTTGATAATGCAGTGCTGAGCCCTGATAAAGTCCAGAGTCTGAGTCACATCAAATATTCAAGTGCGTGGGACCACTGTGATCATCATCAGAGATATGTGTACAGCATCCAAAACTTTAGGCTCAAATTTCCTTAAAAGCAGATTCAATTTCCAGCCAAAATAGGCCTGAGAATTTCTGCAGGCTTTATTCCTGTAGTTTAGTCTGCATTTTGGGCCTTGATGCTTCAGATTCTTGCAGATTTAGTTGGATTCTGATGTTTGATGCTTGATGCTTGATGCTTGATGCTTGGCACAGGTTGAGCTGCGCTGAGACTGTCTGAGACTGAGAGTGCAGTGAGACTCGCTTGTCTTGAGAGTGAGACTTTACTTGAGTGAGCTGAGTTGAGGCTCACATTCACAGACACGGCCCGGTTTTGTTACACAATGCACTGGCGCCACTGCAGTGGCCATGTCTTTACTTGCTTGCTTGGTAGATTAACCCACCCTTCCAAAGGAAAGGGCTCTCAATTTGGCTTTTAAAACTAAAAGTTGCTATCGTCATGAATGATTGTAGGCAGCACTGCACAAAAATTCAATAGTAAGAAAACATTCTAGACTCTACTCAAAATCAAAGGACTGTCACGTCAGGTAGCTATAGTACTACTACTTGCACTGGAAGAAGAAGTTCAAGCGTAATTTGATTTCGCTGTTAATTGTGATCAACAAAGAAATTTTTGAAATTGTTTACTTTAGGGATCACTTTCCAATTTTTAATATTTGTAGGTCTATTATAAGTTTTTATCAGAACAAACTTTGAGTTTTACCTGTGAGCTGTTCTCAAGATCCATGTAGATGGCATTTTTGTTTACATGTAGAATTGTAGACAATACTAGACATGTATGTTCGCAAAAAGAGAAATGATATTCCACAATATAGTTTTGGAAAAGTAAAAAACTACATTTGTTGTCATGTTGTATTGTCTTCAACTTCAAGTCTTGTCTTGAAAATGCTGCCCCCAAAACCCTTCAAAGTGGCTATCGATGTGCAGTTGGTGCATGCATCGCATTAGATAATTTAGGGTTTTCTGTTTATCATCGACATTAGTTTAATCATCAGTTGACAAAACGTTACAGATTTTTACACAGTTTCTATAGAGCACAGAGGTAGTATCACACCGCACCCCCTTATCAAACTTGACTGCTGTGAATCTGTAAGGGCATGAAGAAAGAGAAAGAATAATATTTATTATTAGTTAAAAAGCACTTGTAGACATGGTTCATCAGCTCTAAGCTTATATGGGTCTATGGCCAACAATAACGGGTTCATTGGTCAAAAAAGAACATCAAACTCAGTACACTGCTGGATAATTAGATTCAGGGGCTTTTGAAGTATGTACATGTATAAACAATTATACTCAAGTAAGTCAAGTTACAAATTTCGGGGTTCTCTTAAAAATGTTGGGGTTTCAAAGCTTGCAAAATGAAATTGAATTTTTTTTTCTTTGTATATGACCCACCCAGCCACCCTGGATTTTTTCTTTTGTTGGTCTAAATGTGATACTAAACATGAATAAAAGAAGTAAGGCTAGAAAAGGCACTCTAAATCATCATTACAGTGTGATTTGAACTTGATCAGATGCTCTAAAAATACATGGACAAAAGAAGTCGTAAAAAGAAATCTTGTTTTGAAGTTTTTTTTTAAACTACAAAAATAACAGGCAGCCCTCCAGATCTACTAGTTTTACAAATTATTACTAGCAACTGGAAATCATGTTTACTCAGCCATGGACCTTGACGAATCTTGAAATGGAATAATGATTTTTATTTTTTTTAACATTCATTTTAACACATTTGTCAATACTTTGATAATTAAAAAATGAAAGTACATGTATGATATGAAATGAAATATGAAAGTATGATATGAAATGAAACGGAATATTATTTTTTGTGATTTATGCAGTTGACACGGTCATTGATCTAGACTCTCTCTCTTGAGCTCTCTGGGCGTAATGGCATCGCCTTCTTCCACCATCAACTTCCTGCCATCTGAGGCATCTGCGTCACCGGAGCTAAGACGGAGCCCCTCCCCCTTGGGCAGGCCTGGGAGCCCTCTCAGGTACAGAGAGCCGAGCTATGGCCACATCACGTCCTCCCTTGCATCGCTGCCACCCTCCTCTACCAATGACCCCGCCTTTCTGCAGCAATTGGTGGTGCAGTTCAGAGCCCAGGTCAAGCAGCTTCAGCAGGAACGAGATGAGAAGATAGGTAAGCAGTTAGTGTTATTATTAAAGCGGAACTGCACTACTTGTAGCTACTTGCGCCCTCTATATAGCAAATAAAGCCTAAGCGGTACCCGTTGGTCCCCCATGATACCCTTTTTCTTATGTTAATTGAGAGCTGATTTTGATGAGATAACCTCCTGTCAGTGACCACGTGGGGATGTCTAATCCCTCCTGGCCAAACTAGTGCAGACAAGCTTTAAAGTGAGAGTTACCAAGACCATTGGGTCTGTGTAACAATGAATATTTATGTTGATTAGCTTTGCTGTATAACTATAACTATAATTATCATTATGCTAAACAGCAGTAAAATCCAGACATTCTTTATTCATTCATCTATTATTCTTTCGGCAACATCATCATTTATCCATTTTAGTTCAGTGCTACATATAATACTATCAATAGTACTACTATACATTTTTTCCTTTCCTCTTAATCTTTTACAGACAACGTGGCGCATCTAAGAAGAAGGCTGAATGAATCTGAGAGAGATAAATTAGAGCTGACGTCGGCTTTTAACTCAGAGGTATGGTAACTCTTCTGTAGTAGATCAATGTTATCCACAGTCTGGTGACATATCCACCAGACCATGTACATGAATATGCATTTACAGTATACTCTCTTGGTTATTTCTGAAAGATAGATGCAAATACATATACCGGTATATTAAGTTTTGTTGCTACAATACTTTTTATGGTGGTGTGAGATCAGATACTGTGAGGTACCATTTCATATGATATTTGCATTCCCCCCCCTTCCCTGACGATAGTAAAGTTGCAGGGACTTGAACCCTGTACCTTATGACCCACAGTCAGGTGACTTACCACTAGACCACAGCACCCTTGTAACAGTAGTGTAGCTGATGAGCATGTCATCCATGTTGATCAGCTGTGGAACCAACTGTCAGCGCAATGTGTAAAAAACATCTGATATAGGCAAGCTCTTGGATGGGCTCCAAGTCCCAGACCACAATGGTTGTCATGATTGTCAATACCTGTTGAACCATGCTCTTCAAACCGAGTAATTAGACTGCTATGTCGTAGATGCACTCATGGTGACTCACTCAAATGCCTCAACATTATTTTTTTATGAGTTTGATGAAGGAAAAAAGAGCAACTACATTGCTTTGATAGCATTTATATTTCACTGTATGTTTTGGAAGAATACATATAGTATATCAGGCCTGATAATTTGTCCTGATTTAACACACACACAAAAAAATCATTATTATGCTGTTTTTTTATGACTTGCTTGAACGCTATGCACAAGAGCTGGTTTTGCTCGGATTTCTAAAACTTTTTTTTCTCACTTAACTATCACCCTGATATATATTTAGGATGTTATTTATAAGATCATGAATTATTTGCTGATTCCAAGGTGGAAGAATGTCAAAAAAATTGTTAAACTTGTTGGAATTACATGTACTTGTACATGTACCTTCAAGTTTTGTTTTACTGTATTTCATTTATGTTCATCTTCTTATTATCTTTATCTTTAAAATAATTGTACATTATATATTTTAAAATGTTGAATAGTAGCTTTACTTCTGCTGTACATCTATTAAGTGCTCTTTACTTTGCTAAAACAGAGTATTACTATTTTTTCTGACCATTGCAGAACTCTGACCTGCAGGCCCAGATAGCCAAACTGAGAGCCCAGCTTGAGAGAGGGGAGGCTGATAAGCAGAATGTAGAATATGAACTAGCAGTGGCAAGGCAGTCAGTTAGCAGAGAGAAGATTGGTGCATCAGAGAAGGAACAGCAGCTGAAAAGCATCATCACTTCACAAAGTGGTAATGATTGATGTTGATAGTGGGGTGTTGATGATGATGATGATGATGCTTATAGTGGTAGTGATGGTGGTGGTGGTGATGATGATGATGATGATGGATGGTGATAATGATGCTTATGGTGGTAGTGATAATGGTGGTGGTGGTGGTGGTGATGATGTTGATGGATGATGATGATGATGCTTATGGTGGTAGTGATGATGAGGATGATGATGATGACAATGATGATGATGGCAATGAAAATGATGATGATGATTATGGTGGTGTTGATGATGATTGTTGTGGTGGTGGTGGTGGTGGTGGTGGTGGTGGTGGTGGTGATGATGATGATGATTGTTATGGTGGGGGAGGTGGTATCAATGGTGTTGGTGATGATGATGGAAATGGTTGCTGGTGTAGATGGTGGTCATAATAAGAGGGGATTGAGATGGGATAATGAGGTTTACATCATTGACACCATGGTTTTGATGTCCAGTGATGATGATGATGATGATGATATTGATGATTATAATGAAACTGATTGGTTGTGGTGGTACTGGTAAAGATGATTATGATGATGGTGATGATAATGATAAGGAGGAGGAGATAAATAAGAACTGAAATTTGGTTTACCGGTAAAGAGAAATTATCCTCCACATAGGCTTTCTGTAGCAAGCCTATATTGATTGTCCTAAATCACGAGGGCCCCATAACACAAAGATAAATGAACAATTGACCATGAAATACAATCAGTAGATTGTATCATCTATCACTCATTCGTACAACTAATTGCTAACCTTTGTGTTAAAGGGCCCATGTATGGTACTCATAGACGTATACTTATATTTTATTTCAGAGAAATTATCCAGCCTCAGTGCTCAGGTTCAAGAGCTTCAGATTCAGGCCAGTCAACATGAGAGGGAGATGGTGAACATACAGAATAAACATCACAGAGAAATGGATGAGCAGGTAAGGTCTAAAATGTCTTCCTAATTTTGTTTGGCCCTGTTTTTGTGAAATATACCATCAAACTGCTTTCAAGAAACTTATAAGACTCTAAGACTCCTAAAGTTAGAGTCATTAAAGTTTACCATGTGTAAGTCTACTTGTAACCAGTCCTGTGCATGATCTGTTCATGCTAGAGTTACCCCAACAAAATTGTAACCAAGGACAAATGAAAAAGCAAATTAGTAATAGTTTACAAATCTGAAACTATGCCAAATTATTTCATCCTGATAGCAAGCTAATTATGCGCTGTTTGTAAACCTGTCAAAATATTGTACACCTGTGCAAGAATTACCTTGGCAGTGCAAATTAGTATCTTTTAAAGGTAAATAACAAAAAACTTTCAATGAACAAATAAATTAACATGATACATGTGCTTTTTGTATTAATAGATACCATACATCACTTAAAGTGTGTTTGAGGGGGGGGGGTGGGGTCATCATGAATTAATCAAAGTATTCTATTTTCAGGACTACACACCCCCAAGAAAGATTACAGAGTCAGAGTCCTTTTTCAGGACTCCTCAACCCTCTCTCTCTCACATGGTGCATCCGCAAGCCTACTGTATATTCTATTTGTATTGTGGTATAAATAAGTCAGAAGTCATAGCTCTATGTCTTTGGAATTAGAAGGGTAATTTCACAGGAATTCTTAACAATTGTCACCACATGTATAGTCTTGCTTCCCATGAACTTTTCATGTTGATTTTCATGTTTGTTCAAAATTTCAAGAGTACCTTTAATCTGTGTTACTGGCCAACTTTATAATTAATTCACAAAAGCAATATGACATGTGGCATTGAACAAGGCAACAGTTTACATGTACCTGCCTGCTCAAAATTGTAGTTATGCATCCGATGACAAGGACATGTCAAGAAACTCTTGGCAGAGTCAATGTTTACGGAAAGTGTTTTTTCAATATTTAATAAAGGGTAGTAGAATTCGTACTCTTGACCCAGATAAATCTTGAGCTTGATTTTTTGTTATACCTTCCGTTGTCTCTCAACTAGTGTTTACAAATTATGTAGAGCCTAGATTCATAAAAAGGCTTCTGTAGAATATTTCAGACTATCAGTAAAAAGGTTCTGTAGTCCTTTTGTAGAAATTAACAAAAGAGGATCTTTGGTAGCATCAGCAATATAACCTAACAATTAAAGCAAAAACATTTTTTATGGAAAATAAAAACAGAAAATGCGGCATAAGCATCACTATAGTGAGATTCATATTACGGTAAATGATTTCTAACAACACACAGAAAAGTAAATACTCTTAGTATTAGTGGCCTTTGTTCTGGGCAGCTACTTGTCACCCCCCCCCCCCCCCCCCCCCGTCAGTTACCAAAGATATTGATTGAATTTTGCTTTGGCCTTTACCTTTTCCTATCTGAAGAAGACAAGAATTAATGCACAGGACCCATATTCTTAAAAACCTTACTACACTACACACACTCAAGAAAGAAAGATTATCGACAGTCCTTTTCAGGACTCCCCGATTCCCCCCCCCCCATCTTACATGGTGCATCCGTAAGCCTGCTGTATATCTACATCACCATGCTAGCCGATACTTATATTCAGCATATTACAAAGCTAGTTGTCAACTAATTACATAGATTATGGTACATATTTAGATTACAACAAAGCTTAGTATTGGTTTATAAAAATGGACCCTGGAGGGTGTTTCACAAAGACTAAGATCGACTTTAAGTTGGACTTCACTATGGCAGGCTGTTCATGCCACTGTTTTCTGTCACCATTTACTGGCATTGGTCTCTCAGGGACGTACAAATCATGGTCACGTATCTACAGAATTTACATTTTTTTGATAGTTCATTATTAAAGGAAAAAATATTATCTAAAGATCATAAGGATGAGAGCAAACAGTGGCAGGTATGGCCTGCCATAGTTAAGTCCAACTTAAAGTCGATCTTACTTTTTGTGAAACACACCCCTGATTTTTAAATCCGATCCGATAGATTATTCAGGTAGGATTTAACGATCTATATCGATATCACTCGTATCTCTTTTCTTCCAGGAGAAGCGTCTAGCGAGTGTCATTGCTGAGAGGGATGTACTACAGACAGCCAAAGATGAGATTGAACAGGTCTTCCATGAACAGGAAAGGTAAATACAGAATCTATAATCCCTGGGAGGTGTTTCACACAGATCCTAAGTCAAACTTATCTCTAAGTCGGACTTAAAAGTTATGGAAAGCCATTAGCATCCTTGAAAATATTTTGTAAAAGTTATTTTAAAAGGCATAAAATGTTAATTCTAATCATTCGTATTTTCTATTATCATGGGAGATTTCATGTTCTTGATGTGGAATTTATGGAAACTCTAAAATACTTGATTTTTCGCTTTTGAATATATTTTATTTTAAGGCTACAAATGGCTCTCCATAACTTTTAAGTTCAACTTAGAATCTTTGTGAAACATCCCCCTGACCCCTTCACTGGAATGACTGGAAAAGGGGGAGGAAATCATAATGTTTGTTTAACAGATAGTGGTGGTTATTTACCTGACAGCTAAGAAAGCAATAAATGCTTTTAAGTAAGCAACCAGAAGACCGACGGCATTAGGTCCTCTCCGAGGGACCTGGTAATGAGGATAAATGCCTTACCACAGGGCACTAGCGCATCGCCTTGGTTTCGAACCCGGGTCACCGGATTACAAGACCACTACTCTACTGACTGAGCTATCAAGTCTGTTTGAACTTACACTACACAGTCTTCTTGTTACAATTAAAACATGTAAAAATGTAAATGTTATAGTTTTTATACATCCAAATCAATTGTAAATGATTTTGTTGTATAGTTTCATATGTGGCATTTGTCCACTTTGCATGTAGCTACATTTTTCGCCTACATCTGCCATTCATTCACGTGGAAAATGCTTTTTACTTTATAGTTAAAGAGGTTTTCCACATTTTGGGTGATTCAAAGTTTCAGAGTGAAAGTATGTTTTATTCACAAGATATCTTTGGTTGTGAATTAATTACCATTTGAAAAATGAGATTTTCCAAAAGTGATTTGTGTCTATTTCATGAGGTTTTGTTGCAAGGCCTCCTCCTTACAGAGAGTTGTGACTGATCAGAATTCTTACTATTGTCATATTTTAGGTCCAAGCCCCATTTCACTCATTTCACTGCACTTCACTTCATTTTCCTCTGGGATAGCTTGGTCGCCAAGTTCCTTCCGGTCTATTTTGCGCAGCTGTTCTGTGCATGCTGCCGCTGATCTTGACTGTGTGTGTGTGTGTGTATAGTACATGCGATCACAAGCAATCGGGTTTCATCAAACGAAATAGCTCACTGTATACGCATCGAAAAAATTAAATGAAAATTGTGTTAATGATAATTTTCTGCCCAAGTTGAATGTAATAAAGTAAAGATATTTCAATATTCATAGAATACAATTGAAACATGGCCCATGGATAGTATAGTATAGAAATATGAAAAATAAACACATTTTTCAAATACATCTATCATGAAATACACGTAAAACAAGAACACCCCTCTGTTGCGTCGAAACCCTTCACTCACCCTGGTTCTTCTTCACTCTGTATTTCTTCTTTTAATTTTATTTGCTTATTTGAGGACACCATCAATTCTCAACCTGACATAACTTTATTTTCAAGTTTCAAGTTCAAGTTTATTTATTTCACTTTATCAAAGATAACATAATTGAACATAATGAACAATGGTAATTATTATAACTAAACATACAATATAGAAAACATAATGTACATGATAATAGTTATAACCGAGAATACAATCATATACATCAATCAATAAAGTGGGGGATCTACTAAAAAGCAAAGCTTGTATTATGTAGGTCCCGGTTCATAGGTTTATACAGTGCGTCCCAGAAAAAACTAAACCGAGAAGTATCGATGTTTTATCATAACTTAATCACAACCATAATTAATGAATGATACATATTTGGAAAGCTTAAAGTCTCCTCTTTCAGTTGATGCCACTCACGTGATGCATATTTCATGCATGAGTGATTAAAAGCAATTTAAAGGAAGGAAACCAAAAAATAATTTGGCGGGCGGTATCTGAATTTCGAAGAAAAATTCATATTTCTAGAAAGTTCATTTTCTGCTCTTTAATATGATACCTCAATCAAGAAAAATGAGCCAGGAATAACAAAGTTCTGTTTGTTGAAATTAGCCCTTACATTTTCATAATTTTAACAAACGAATTCGTTTTCACTGGGTGCCTGCCGTAGCAAAAAGCAGATTTGACAAAAGACTTATCTCCGTTTCGTTGACAATCAGCCATGCATGGAGACTCTCGACTACGGCTGATTGTCAACGAAACGGAGTTACGTCTTTTGTTAATTTTGTTTATTGATACGGCAGGCAGCCAGTGAAAACGAATTTGATTAATAAAATTATGGAAATGCAAGCACTACTTTAAACAAACAGAACTTTGTCATTCCTCGCTCATTTTTCCAGATTGAGGCGTCACATGAAAGGGCAGAAACTCAACTTTCTAGAAATGTGAATTTTTCTTCGAAATTCAGATACCGCCCGCCAAATGTCTTTTTGGTTTCCTTCCTTCAAATTGCTTTTAATCACTCATGCGTAAAATATGCATTATCTGAGTAGCATCACATGAAAGAGGAGACTCTAAGCTTTCCAAATATGTATCATTCATTAATTATAGTTGTGATTAAGTTATGATAGAACGTCGATACTTCTCGGTTTCGTTTTATCTGGGACGCACTGTATATAAATTAGGGTATCTGAATTAACATATTTACTAACATATTTTCTGACAGTAATCACGATTTATCACGATTTTCAAGTGATCTCAAGAGTGGATCATGACAACAGACGTTTGAAAATATTGCTTTACATACTAAACATATGATATTTGGATGTGAGGGGCTAGAGCAAGTAGAAGCATAGAAGTCATAAGGTCAACCTTCTTTGGTTGTGTTCATTGGCACGGATGGAACTACAATAAAGGTTTTAATGGCTTGTAGGAGGACCAACAGGTTTGTTAGCACCTGCCAATACACACAACCAAAGTTATGTTTTGGTCGGGTATTCTAAAGTTAATCCCATCATCTTCTTAAAGTTTTGAGAAGAGTCTTCCATTGTTACAATCTGTTTATCAATATGATTTGTATCTTTCTCTTGTTTTTTGTTGCTGCTGTCACAGAAATAGAAAGCTTTGGGACATGTACATACATATATTGCGCATGCATATAATACATTACCGGTGCACCGCATGCATCGTACACCGGAAGTATGTACATCCTGGAAGTGGCTTGAGATTGCATTCAAGAGGCTACATCTAGGTATTTTAGGCATATTGGCGATCTAGCGAGAATTGATAACAAACCCTCCAATCAGTCACAAAGTTGCCAACATCTTTTTATATATATTTGCATTCGATTTCAAACTCTACCTGAGTAAAAGTTTGATTGTGATCAAGTGCAATTTCTCTTGAGTGAGGGCCCAGAGCTCTTTTTAAGCTTTCCAGACTTTAATTACTCTCCAATTATGTATTGTTTCGACTGAGTAAGACAAGGGCCAGCTAAGCTTGTTCATTTGATTGCTGTTAAAATAAGCAGCAAACAAAAAAATATTCTTGCACATGAATATGCAACCAGTTAAATTGTTGCTTTAACCCTCTAGCACCTGAAATGCACAAAACCACCTTTCATGTTGCTCAAGACATTCCCCAATCTAGCCTTTTCATTTGATTGAACCATATATGCTTCGGCAACCATTATATGCATAAATCAAACAGTTCAATTTAAAAATGATTCTAGAGACCGTCAAGAAAACAACTTTTAAGTTGTTTTCTTGATATTTCAAGTTTGGTTAAAAGCATACTTGCATTATCCTATAAAATTAGATTTAGAATATGGATTATGTGGTACGGTATGTCAAAGTAATGTTCACACTTCTCTAAAGGTGATGTACAAGGCTATAAAAATTGCCTCAGATTAATATTTTGAACATTATGGCAATAGGATTTGTTAAAGGTAATACACAGTTTTGGTATGGGGTCATGAATTTGGTTCAAATTAATGAACATATTGGAAGCATATGCGATCCTACAATATTCAATGATCGTTGTCGCGGTTGAAATCAAGTCTAAAGTTATGAAATTGTAAATAATAAACTCTTTATGTTCTTTAGTGCCCTCTCAAGAGTGATATTACTTTAGCTTTAAACAATGTGTTTGACTACAATCGACCGATTTGCTATTCCTGTTTGGAAATTATATATCAGAACTGTATATTTTGAGATTTTCATGGTCGCAGCTACCATGGATCATGGCCTTAGGAGCTATTTACAATATTTGAAATTTACCGGGAGCACTATTTAGGGGCTAAATTTTCTAGTGCTTGTAATACATTCACAGGGGCATCCAAATATGTCAACATTTTTAAGAATTACTATCCATCCAACTTTCAACATTTCCCAAAACTTTGCATTACCTTTAAAATTGCCTCAGATTAATATTTTGAACATTAAGGTGATAGGATTTGTTGATACAAAAACCTGATTACCCATTAAAGAGGAATGGCATTGTTGATAGCCTTATTTGCTCTCATACTTCTCTCAAACTGAGCCCAAAATAGTTCCCGTCCATCTTCATCATCCGTCCACAACATGTAAGGTTTGTTCCTACTCATGAACAACCTGACAAGATATGGCAGGTTCTCATCCTCGATGTCTTCCACAAATATCAAGATGATTTTGTCCAGACCTGTTTCGTTGAGATGCTCCAGTGCCATACGGAGCTTGGTCATGCACCAGGCATCACGTATAGATTGGTTGCTTATCAACAAGACAGTCTTGAAGCTGTTGTCCAGGGCGTCATTGATGGCATTGATGTAGAACATTCCAAGATGGAGGTCTTTGTCTCCATAGATGATGTTCTGTAGATGCGGGAACCTCTCCTCCAGGACAGGTTTCATGACCCGATCAACCCATTCCTCTTCCTCTTCAAGGAACATGAGGTTCAGATGAAACTTGTAGTTATCTGCATCAAAGGCTTCTGCCATTTCTTCGTAGCCAACAACAGCAAGTTTAAGAAGGAAAAGCTTGTGATTCAACCACCAACGTCTGTTGTAAGCAAGCATAGTTATCAGAAAAAGGAATATACCTGTGAAGGAAATTCCTACTATAAGAAAGACGTTGACTCCACAATGATCTTCAGGATGAAAGGACAGTATTGGCTGTTTTGAGAGTCCTTTTAGAGACGTCCCGGAGCACAGGGTCTGGTCTGCATGTTTAAAATCAATGTCGGCAGAGTCCAACCACTGCCTGAACCATGCCAAGGAGCATGTACAGGAGAAGGGGTTTTTGGAGACGTCGAACCTAAGGGAAGTATTACCTGGTAGAACTGTCCCAGGTTTAATGGTGCTGATTTGATTCCCAGGTAGATTAAGATCAGTCAGTTTCAGTGTCTGGGCGAAAGTCTTGGGGTCCAGGCTACTCAGGATATTGTTCGGGAAGTACAGCACTTTCAGGCCGAAGAGGCCATTGAATATGTCTCCAGGAACCTCCACCAGATTGTTCTCACTGATATAAAGGTACCTTAGAGAGGGGAGAGGACTGAACAGTCCTGACCTTAGCGTATGTATCCTTGAGTTGGACATATCAAGATAGATCAGTTGTGAAAGGTTCTGGAATATCCTGACATCAAGGTCATACAAAAAATTGTCTTTGATTCGCAACATACGAAGCGAGAAGAGACCGGTGACAAGTGACTGATGTTTTTCTTTGTCATATAGAACTGTATCTTTCAACTGTGCCTTTTCCACACGCAGTTCTCTTAAACTACTCATATTAAAAAACTGCTCTGTTGATGTTGGTGACACCTTGATGGGTGCATTTGATAGATCCAGAATGAGAAGTGTATGCAGTTGACAAAAGGAATTTTGCAGAAATGTTGTCTGCTCATTTTTCAGGTGCAGCTCTTTCAAATTTAGTAAGCCTGTGAAAGCTGTGTGACTGTAGTAATTGATGTTGTTGCCAGATATGTTCAATACCTCCAAATTGGTTAGTCCATTAAATCTCTCCTTGGAAATAATTTGTAAAGCATTGTTCGATATGTCAAGCATACGGAGGGTCTTGATTGTCCAAAGCTGCTGGCCATTGTTCAGTGCATCGATTCTGTTACTTGAGAGGGATATGGTAAGAATGGATGACATGCCATAGAAGTATCCAGGAGAGAGAGTCTGTAATAAATTTCCAGATGCATTCAGTTGTTTCAAACTTTGCAGGCAAGCAAATGTCCCATTTGAGAAGGATGTTAATTTGTTGTATGAAATGTCTAGTTCTGTAAGTGACTCCAGACGACAAAATGACTGATTAGTGAGGAGTTTGAGTTTGTTACGACTCAAGGAAAGCACTTCCAATGTTTTGAAGCCCCATAGTGCACCCTCTCGCACAGTCTCAAGCTTATTACCTGATAACGTTAGACTTTTGATGGTTGGGTAAGTGATGGACAGATTGGAAGCAAAGTCAGGTGGTAAAAGATCATGGATCTGGCAGCCAAACAATGATAAATGTTCGATGTAAGTCATGCCAAGGAAAGGTTGAATGTCAAATGAGTTGATTTGATTTCCTCCAAGCAGAATTTGTGGTATCGAATTCAGATGCAAAAAGCATTGTGGTTGTAGAATTTGAATTTTGTTAGATACGAGGTTCAATCTACTGATTGTTGTGTTCTGCAGAGGAAGAAAGTCCTCTTGTTGAATTTCTTCAACCTCATTTTGTTTGAGGTTTATGTATTCCAGATGGTGCCATTGAGGACATCCCTCAAAGTTAAGACTCTTGATTTTGTTCCACGTGAGTTCCACATTTGACAAGTTGGGTATGTTTGAAAAGGCTTCATAGGGAACAGCTTTCAGGTGATTGTAATTCAACAGCAGCTTTGTGAGTAGCATGTTCTTCAGAAAGACTTTTGGAGGTATAGACTCTAGATTGTTTTTATTGAGGATGAGAGTACTGAGCTTTGTCAACTTCCAGAAAGTCCTGCTCTGTATAGAATTTATTGGGTTCCCCCGCAAATTGAGGAGGGTTACGTTTGGAACACCCTGAAAAGAACTGTTGTGGAGGACCGTCAATTTGTTGATGGACAAGTCGAGCTCGGTCACACCTTGGGGTAGATTCTGAGGAACTTCTGTGAGTCCAAGGTGCTGACAGCCGGCAATAACTCCATGGCTGGAGTTCTTCAGCCGGCATTTTGTGAGATTCTTGACGGTTTCTGCACCAAATGCATCAGGTAGGTGCATCTGTAGCCAAACAAGTCCTACTGCAAGGAGTAGTAGCTCGAGACGAATTTTGCAGCTTATGGTGTAAACTGCCATAATTCTCTCATATCAGACAGGTAGAAATATATAGTCAGTGCACTTTTGAGATATTACAGTATCATCAAGAACAAGAACTTATCAGAGTGTTCATCTAAAATGTTCCATTTTCCATTTGCACACAACATAATTAATTCCTGATTTTAGTGCAACTAGCAGGAAGCCAGAAGGAATTAACGCCCAAGAATGTCTGTAATGAACAATTATGTTGAAAAGGATTTTTAAAAGGAACTTTGCTGTATTTAAGTGTGAGACAGGAAGATTGTATTTTATGTGACATCCTGTTTTATTTCCTCTTGGTGCTGAACTGTTGATATAAGAATATTTATAGCTTGTTCAGACTGAGTTTATGCAGAATTCATGTAAAGAAATGATGTTTAAAGAATCATCATGCAGCAAATGGGGCACTGGGGCAGACGACGTGGAAAGAGTATTTGTATGAAAACATAATTTGAAACTAGCTTTGAAAAGGTCAGTTAGCATATGTTTAGTGTCACCATAGATGATAGCTGGTCGAGTGGTTTAAGGCGCTTGATTTGAGATACGAAGGTTGAGGGTTCTAATCCCGACACGGCACTAATATCCTTTGGCAAGATATTAACCCACACTTGCTACTCTCCACCCAGGTGTTAAATGGGTACCCGGTAGGATGCGACCGTCGTTGGTCAAACAGTTTTTTAGCGTGAAGTAACGGGTAATAGTATATTTGTAAAGCGCTTGGAGACATTGTATTAAGCGCTATATAAAAGCTAAATATTATTATCTATGCACACTCACATGAAATTAATCCCGGTTACACAGCTTTCATACAATACACCACCCTCATGAGCAGGCCTGATAATTACCAATTTTTTTTTTTCCCCTAATTTTTTTCTCTCGATTTTACCCTATTTTCCTACTTTTTCCAAATATTCTTACTAAAAAAGGGAGGAGTGTTGTTAGATGCCATTCCCCCCCCTCCCCGAATCCCTTTTTTTTTTTTTTTACTCGAGGGGAAAAAAAAAGAACAAATATTTTTTTCAAAATAAATTTTTAGTGCTTACTGTCACCCCTGCATTAGAAGTGGACTCTGATTCTTTATAGAATTTTCCTTTGATGTGATGCTCAAACAAATAATTTCACTTTAAACTGTTAAAATTATGTTCAGAATTTCTCAAATTTAGACTCTACAAAGTACCATACATGTACCGGTATGTGAAAGAAAGCCCTACTCTAGAAAAGGAAGCAAGCTATTTTTTACTGAACTGCATATTAATTCCAAATCAATGATAATGATGATGAAGATGATGGAGATGATGAAGATGATGATGATGATGACAATGAAGTTGATGATGGTGATGATGATGGCGATGATGACGATGATGTTGATGATGATGATGTTGATGACGACGATGATGATGATGATGATAAGGATGATGATGATGATGTGGATGATGTTGATGATGATGATGATGATGATGATGATGACAATGAAGTTGATGATGATGATGATGATGATGACGATGATGATTATTTTATTTAAAAACTGATTTTTCCAGAGAATACAAACCCTTGATACCTTAAAACTATTTGCAATTCCATACTCATCTCCATTCACTCTATACTGCTATCTGTCTCTCAGCTTGTACTCAGATGCTCAAGAGAAGATGACAGAGCTGCGAATAGAGAGGGACACACAGACCCAGACTGTGAGGCAGCAGCTACATGATCTCCAGGGGGCTGCAGAAAGAGATGCAACTACCAGGACAGAATTGGTGGTGAGTAGAAAATTGGTTTTCTCTTTACAACCCCGAAAGAGCATTTACAGATTCATTTTCATTCATTTAGTTGAAATTGAGAAGATGCTTTATTGTGAAGCTTGTAGCTATATCAATGCTGTGAGAAGGCACTTACTCAGACATGTATATGTAGTTGACTTAATTGCAAATATATGAAGTGACTATTAGTGAAAATGTATTCCCTGCCTTTTTGTTTATTCATATTGTTTTTTATTAAAAGGGTTCATTTGCCAGTGAGAGTATTTCCCCCCTTAGAGGCAGATTACAAATTCATGATTATGAGAAAAAAAATTAAGTACATGCATCAAAATATCAAGATTGTAATGTAATATGATATGATATAGTGGATGTAAAATAGTGATTTATTTGGCAAACTCAAGCTAATGAAGACAGGCCTTTTGTAAAATGTTTGTGTGTTTTATTTCCCCTTTGATTCTCATTTAGGCTGCAAAAGAAGAACTCAAGGAAATGCAGGAGAGAATAGAAAAGGAAAGATCAGCTCACACAGAATCAAAGTTTAACTTTGAAATAGTACAGGTAACCATCCATAATATGTTTGTCATTTGCATAGATTGTATGCTTGGGTATTTCAGCTTAACCATTAATGTGACTCGATAACATTGCCTTAGATTCTGAAACAAAATCCTGAATTTAGCTCATGCTGCAATCATAATTATAAACCTTTAATTTAGGTCAGTCAGGAATCCAATGACTTTTACAAGCGGATCGCCCGTCTGATTATCAAGATATTTGTGATTGGAAATTGAAATTTCATTTTTCGTTTTCCTAACGGTTTTATTACACTACAGTCTATTGGGGGAAATGAGTATGGTAAAGCCGGTCACTCAAACATTTTTACTTTTTTGAGGCACTTCATGATCATTTTGAAGCGCAAATTTTTGTAGGGCTTCAATGTTACACCATATCATAGGCACTTATAACATGTAAGGCCATGCATCTCAGATTTAACATTGTTAAACGATGCCTTTAACAAAATTGATAGGACTAGATTTGAGTTTATAGTGCTTTTTTCTTCAATAAGTATCCACCCCTTTCCTCATGAAATGTAAATCTGTGCCATATTTCCTTAATTGGACAATTAAAACAAGTGTAATCAGTGTTGTAGCATACCGTAGTAGAAACAGTATTCTGATGGAGAAAAAAAATAGTGGCTTTGGAATAAATTCAGTTGCAACTAGCCAAAATGATTTATGACATAACAACAAGGACTGATATTTTTATATGATTATCAATACAAATTAACTAATTTTATTTGTCATTGTACCTGTTTTTTTTAGAAATGTAATATGTAATAACAAAACAAAAATGACTGAAATTTTTAAAATAAGATTATTGATACAAATTACTAATTTTATTTGTCATTGAACCTGTTTGTTTTTGAAACGGTGGACTGTCGTCCAAATTTGTACGCAGTTCAGTATATTTCTAATATCTTATTAGTTTTCTAGGCATCTCAAGTTTCTGCATTTTCTTATCCTTTCCATTTGCAGTGTCAGAAACGAGACTTGGAGGGAGCCCTCAGTGTTGAAAAGTCTGCCAGGGAACAAGCTATTTATAACATGGATGCCATGAGCAAACAAATCAGGTAACAAAACACAATCCATGCATTTACCTGCCAACCCTTACAAATAATCATTTTTTTTGTTTTTGTTGTTGTTTGTTTGCTGTTTTTTGGTTGCTAAAGCTAAATTAAGCTTGTTTTATCATGTTCTGCGACTTGAGAGTTCATGTGTTGCGTGGTTTGAATGGGTGCATGATCAAGCAGCGAATTTGTATTCCATGTTTGGCACAGATTTACCGCGTATTGCCAATTACACTGCCGTAAGCTGTGCGAACGCCTGTTAAGGGTACAGATTTCTTATTTCTGAAGGCATACCGTGCTAGAAATTCTTAATTCTTATTTTCAAATATTGGCAGGTATGCATGCATATGAATTGCTTGCTCAATCTGAATGTCTAAATAAAATTAATGGTGAAGTATAATATCAGTCATTTGACAGATGTTGCAATTCCACTCCGTTCTCCTCTAAAGAATAGTATTGGAAAGCGTAAATATTTGTCACTGTGATGTTCAGACTTGTGTCTTGTGTAATGTCGTTACTATAATACGATATGAAAAGAAAATATGTAGTGATAATGACTTTCAGAGATAATCTGTAAGAGATAAATATCTTTGTGAGACTGAAAGTACATGCACTTGAGGTAATCTTTTTCATAGCAATTTATTTTGATATTCATTTTATGTTTTGCCTGATTGTATTTTGAAACAGAGAACTTGAAGCTGCTTATCAGGAAGAAAGAAGAGAATGCATGTACAGCAAAGAGCAAGTTAAAAGGTATTTATATGATTAAGTGTACCGTAATTAACGGTGTATTAACCGCACCTTTTTGCCGCCGAAGTTTCGATTTATGCCCCTCCACCTGGCACTATGCCTGGCAATGTCTCCCAGCTCGGTAATCGGTGTGTTGACTCACCACTCGGTAACTAGAACAACACTCAAATTTGTCTGTCATCTTGGTTTGAAAGTAATCTTTCTGATAGATCTCAATATGTAGTTTATAAAAATAATTCCTCCAATTTTTCTTGTATTACATGGTGTACCACAAGGTTCTATCCTAGGTCCCCTACTGTTTTTTAATTTACATTAATGATCTTACACACTTTTTTAAGGGCGAAAAAGAGGGGTGCGGTTAATACACGAGGGCGGTTTATACAACGTTAATTACGGTATGCTACAACCGGGTGCTGAATACAATCACATTTGTTAACACTGTTATTCATGTTATTGTATTAAAACATATATAATTTATGATGTATCACTGAGTTATAGTGATTATGGTGATCTTTCTAGGTAGTAAAATGATATAGAAGTATGATGTTATTGATAGATTTTTATTAGAGACTCACAGCAGATATTCTTATCAGCTGAGGTAGATCTGAAGAGTCAAAAATTTGCTTCTCCATGAAATTGTCTTTAATGCAATAGAAATTACTTTTGATTTGAAATGCACTTTTCTGGGTCATGATGATTAAAGGGAAATCCAACCTTACCAGTCAACTACTCTAAAAGAAAGCTTATGGGAACTTCTCATTGGCTGAATCGATGATCAAAATTTGATTTTCAAAAGAAATGTGTTTGAAGTCAAATATTGATGAATTAATACAAAATTTAGGTTTTCTGCATTCAACTCATTTTATGGGGAAAAATCTATGCAGAAGTGTGTCTTAAATGACATCCTCTTTCACATTATGATACAATTTAAGTGAAATTTTGCCATCAAATTTTTGGCAATTTTGGGGCACCCAACACTTTGGAGGGGCTTTAAGTTGAAATGACCCTAATTCATAAAAATAATAAATTCTTCCATTTTAGACTCACTGCTGAGTACGAGACAACCAAGAATGCTCTATCAGCTGAGATAGATCAGAAGAGAGAAGTCTTATCAGGGACCTCTCAACAGATAGACCTCTATCAGAAGAACTTTAATGGTTTGAAAGATGAACTCACAAGGGTGAGTATATGCCTTATTGCTGATTGCATTAAAGATTATAATTTGTACATACATGTGTAGTAAGCAAATATTAATCGACTACGAGGTTAATATTTGTTTTATATCCCACATAGGCAATAAGGTCTATTTAAAGTGAATTTTACTTAATTAAAAGAACTGATTCTGCAGACAGTTTAGCTTAAGCTAGATTTTACAAAGCACAACATGCATACATGTAATAAATTTGATGCGTGCTCATTTGAGATTGACATTGACATTAACATTTCGCGTAACCTACTTTGCTATGCGCTATATGCTTATTCAATGGGCAAGTGAGGCAGCAGCAAAAAATTACTGTACAAAAGTCCTATCGCAGGGAGATAGTACTTATCTATCATTGATCATGTGACCTCGTTTAGACCAATCAGATTGCAAGATTCTTAGTATGCGGGATGTAATTCCAGTTAAGGCGAGAGACATTTGTAACTTTGTTATATATAGTAATATATTTTGTATTTTTTCTATTTTGTTATTGTTTTTTAATCTTTTCAAATGACCAAAACCAACAACCTAGGATCACTGTAAGAAAATTAATAAGGACATGTGCTCTGTTGGTGGGCATAGTGAGAAATTATTATAATGAAAACAGTATTTTGCACAATTGAGTTGCTTGAAGGTACTTATTTTTTAATGTATAAAAAACAGCTTCTTGTTTTGTTCTTCATTGAATATATTAGATTTTGATCTTGAGCTTTGTAATATCATTTTCAATAAAATGATATGTATTGTATGTTATCTAAATAACACAGTTTATTTGACAAAATAAAATTCTACTCAGAATATTGTCATTTGTATATAAATGCTGGGCCCAAACTTATAAACAGTTGTGATTAATCAAAAGTTATTTTCAATTGATACCAATGGCAACTACACCTGTATGTCCCTAAGGGATAGAGGACTGCAAATTTTGAAATTGTTCAGATAGACTTGTGATTATTTCGGATCAATCTCAACTCTGTATAAGACAGGGCCCTTTGTATATAAATAGAGCTGCCAATTCTTGGAATTATTTCGTTTTTTTCTCATAATAACGGTAGCACGTTTTCTTCATAAAATATGGTTTGTGTTTGTTTTTTGTTTGTTTTGTTTTTTGTTGCACATTCTGCACGTCAACCAAATGTTGAAACAAAAAAGAATGAAACGCTGACAATACCCCCCCAACAAACTACCTACTTTTTAATAAACTAGAGGTCCTAATATGGAAATAACAGGAATGGACATTTTTGCATTGGAAGTGTGTTGTGCATGGTTGTTAATTTTGTTTTAATGAATTCCTTTTTTTTGCCATCATGGTTCCTCTTTTGGGTTGCACAAGGTTGGCAGCATTTCTGCATAAAAGTTTTTTGTCTGCTAATTGAAGTGTATGCATGATGAGAGTAATCTGAGGAATTAAAATTATTTGATTATTTATTGACAGGCCAAGAAAAGGCAGATCTACCTGGAGGAGACGTATGGAGGATGCATGCGAGAGCTGGAGCTACTCCTCTCAAACTTCCACGTGATGGGGGAGGGCAACCTCCGACCCAAGAGGAAGAATGTTAAAGGGAAGGGGAAGAGGAAGGGTGGTGAGGGGGCTGGGGTGGGGTCACAAGAGCTCTCCCCCTCCCTGGTGCTGGAGACCCTGAGACACACCCTGACAGACTACCAGCAGAGATTGGATGAGACAACACAAGAGGTAAGTGTGAGAAGGTGCTGTCAAGAAGACTAAATGAAGAGCGGGAGCAGGAGGAGGGGAGTGTGAAGAAGGAGAAGGAAGAGGGTAGCAGCGGTGGTGGGGGTGGTGGTGATGCCTTGATGATGATGGTAATGGTGGTGATGGTGATGCTGAGATGATGATGATGCCAAGATAATGATGATGATGAACATGATTATGATGATGATGATACTGCCTTCTCGTTTGAAGATGATGATGGGGAGGTGGAGGAGGAGAAGGAAGTTGGAAAATATCATCTTTGAACCATGATGATACAGAATGGTAAAGTAACAGAATGGTTCAGCATCTATTTGATACAGGTCGAAGCACCCAGCTACTTAGCAATCCCAATCTCATAGTATCTTCCTCCTTCAATTTTGGTATCCTTTTTCTTCCCTCTTGCAGTTGAAACGTATGAAGATGATCCATGACAAACTTGCCAATGAGTGTGAACACTTCAAGGAAGTCACATACTCTAGAGACCACATGGTCAAGGTGAGTTCACACTAAATTTCAATGATGGTCATAAAAAATGGTCTTTAATCTGAATAACAATTATAAATGTGTAGTATTATAGAGCTGTTAACTGTTGGGTTTCTTTTGGTAATTGCATAATTATTTTCATTGCATTTTCAAATCATGCTCAATGTAAAATCATTTTAATAGTTTAAATTTTTTCATTGTCTAAAAGATGGTATATGGAGATCAATAATCAATCAATGATTTAAAGGGAGATCAATCACCTTAGACAGTGGTCACCTCAAAACCAACCAGCAAATCATTTTCCTCTTTCTTTTTCTTTCTTCTTAGGACCTTCAAAGCAAGCTGTCAACTAACGTCAAAGAACTCGAGAAGGTCAAAGGTCAGTGCAGCGAGCAGGAAACGACCTTGTCCCGTCTGAAGGTCAAGCTACAGAGAGCTCAGCAGGGTCATGAGAGCGAGCAGACAAAGGCATACAACATGGCGGATGAGTTTGTGAGACAGCTGACTATGTTAGAGAATGAGCAAGAGGTATTAAAATTACAGCTTCTTTTCTTGAGACATGATGACAACCATCATCACAATGATTGTTATTATTATTTTGTGTTTATTCCTGTTTTGATTTAGATTTTGTTGTGGTCTGTAGCAACAAAAATATTTGTTATTTTATTAATTTGTCCTAATTGCCCTAATAAAAGTGTTATTTCATTTGTATTTGGCTGATTTTGTTTTGGTGAAACTTTATATAACTCTAGATAACTCTGTTATTTAACAGACCTTTTTGTTTGTGCACTCTCAAGTTTAGCAAAGTTACATGGACCGTGCAGATGATTCTTTTGATGACACATTTATGTACAATTATGTTTGTTTTTTCTGTTCTAGGAAGGTTCTAACCGGAAAATCCAACCCCAGTATCCCACCACTTTCCAGCAAAATTCCTATTCAATTACAATTTATCATTTATTAGAGCATATTTTAGTAATGACACTTTTCCTTGTATTTGACAATTTCAGAATAGGAAGCTCTACCTTCATAGCATCTACCAGCGTCTCTTAGCTGGTAGAGTGGTGATGCAGGAACATTCAGTCAAAACCGGCGCCAAAGGCCTCGGTTGGCCAGAGCTTAGCGCCGGGGTGCAGGAGGAGGTCATACAACTCATGTCAAATGTCAACAAGGCCAATGAAAAAGTGAGTTATCATTGTTTGTTAAATGTAATAGGTAAATTGATCAGACATCAAATCTCATTTTTCGAGCAAAATGGACCCAATGTGATAGATCACACAGTGTCCTGAAGCAATCTTTAGAGATTGTAAGTATGTGTCGGGAAAGGGTATTGCTCTAAGGCCTAAAATAAAAACTTGTTGCATTGCCCTTTGCGACCGACCCACAAATCTGAAAATCTACGGTCGGCATTTAAATTTTTTTTTTTTTTTTTTTAACCGTTTTTTTATATATTTTTTTATTAATGAATAAAATCAAATTATTACAAAATCCTCACTCGTGCAAGCCATGGATGATTATGAGGTGAAAAAAATATCAATGGAATGATGACGTTGAAACACATGTATTAAAGCATTAAAAACTGAGAAATATCAGCTAAAAGAGGGCGGGACAAAAAAACATTCAAATCTGAAAAATATCGGCCAAAAGAGGGCGACAAAAAAAAAGTTTAAAAAAAAAATCATTTCCGACCGACTGACCCATGTTTTGGCACCCAAAGGGCAATGCAACAAGTTTTTATTTTAGGCCTAATGATTAAATTGTACAATTTTCCCTGAATTTAGCCAATGTGTTACAAATGAAGATCATGACATTTTACTGTATTCTGGAGACTGTGTATTATTTTGCTCATAGAATTTATTTAAATTGATTGTTACAGGACTTTCTCATGTATTGGTATCAGGGTTCTTTGTGTAATTGTTTTTTATACGCATGTCTCATTATATTGTATTTTATTATGCATGTGAATGTTAGTCTTTCAACTGCCACATTTCCATTTTGAGTTAATTGAAATTGAATTGGAGAAAAGGATTGTAAATTGCATTGTTAAATACATTTCTTAGTGCTTTTTTACTTTGATTAATGTATTTATCCGTTCTCAACCCAAAGGTCATTCTCCTAGAAAGTGAGCTGAGGACCAAGAAAGATCAGTTCATGAGACTTGAAGACAACCATAAAGATGCTTTGGATAGACTGGCACAGTCGGGTCAACAGAGGGAGACACACTGGGCCAGGGAGAAGGAAGAGCTAGAGCATAGATACCAGAAGAAAATAGAGGAGTTGAAGATTAAAACACAGGTTCGACAATAATAATAATAATAATACATAACATTTATTAGGCGCTTAATACTGATGTTTCTAAGCGCACAGTGTTCTGATTAAGAGAAGACTATAACCCGTAGAATTAAATTAGAAGAAAAAGCAAAAATACAAAAGTAACATAGATAAGGTAAGAAAAACAGTGGCAATCAACTAAATAAAGACAAATATGGTGCGCACCTCCATTGACCGACGCACAACTGCAATTTACAATTTGAAAAGATAGGTTTTGAGTAGAGATTTGAATTGAGATACAGAGGGGGCGCAGTGAATAAAGGCGGGCAGTTTGTTCCAGAGAGCGGGGGCAATAACTGAAAAGGCGCGGTCACCATACCGGGTGTTAGTGCGGGGTCCAGGTGTTAACAGTAATGTGGAAGATGAACGAAGTGTTCGTGACGACGTACGGGAACGTAAGGATATGAGATCGGAAAGGTAAGAGGGGGCTAAGCCATTGATAGCTTTGTAGCACAGGAGAAGAATTTTGAAGGATATGCGGTGGTGAATTTTAAGCCAATGTAGTGAGTTCAATATTGGAGTTATGTGCTCTGATTTACGCGAGAGAGTCACAAGCCGAGCAGCGCTATTCTGTACCCTTTGAAGTGGGACTAGATGTGACTGAGGGAGGCCAGAAAGAGAAGAATTACAGTAATCGATATGGGTCGAGACAAAAGCATGGACTAATTTTGAAGTTGTGGGTCGGTCAAGTAGCCTCCTGATTCTACTGATCTTATATATACCAAAGGAAGCAGACTTACAAATATTACTAATGTGTTGTTTGAAAGTAAGATTGCTGTCAATATTTAAACCAAGGTCACGCACAGAAGCACAACAACTGAGAGAGCCATCACTCATAACAAGATCAGGAAAGGGGTCTGAGTTCCGAAATTTAGAAGTAATATGAATCATTTCAGATTTTGAATCATTAAGGCAGAGACAGTTTTGAAAAGACCAGGTTTTGATTTCATTGAGGCAACTGGTGAGTTTGTTCGCGGCTACTGTCCTGCTGTTTGGGTGAAGAGTTACATAAATCTGGGTGTCGTCTGCATACATAGTGTGTTGAATATTCTGATGAAGGTTAATAACATTTGAGAGAGGGCTGGTGTAAAGAATAAACAGGAGGGGGCCGACCACGGAACCCTGAGGACAACCAGTTTTTAGTCAGACTCTTAGACTAGAAAACATAAACAGTACTTGCCGAATGCTATGTTAGGAAGGCATTGAAAAGGAGATTGAAAAGAAGAAAAAAAAGGAATATTGCTCTATAACTCGCTAATATCGATTGATTTTTTTTCTCTATAATTATGAACCTGCACATCGGGTAACAGCTGCATTTTTCATTTTGTTGTTGTTGCTTTATTTACTTTGATGCTACTAGATTAACAACAGTTTTGATTACCTTAGATATATATCATGAGCCTGACTTTTAGTTTTATTTCTTTCATTGATAAATCAGGCATCACATGTTTACCACATAAGAGTCTTGTCGTAGCTCTTTACGTATAGGAGCACAAATGGATGTACAAAAAGGATATTTTTAGACAAGAAGCAGTGAAAATGTTTTTTTGTTTTGTTATGGTGTCCTCAAATAGAAATCAAAAGTGCTCGCAAGCGATGCCCTGGGCAAAGCCCGGCAAGACGGCTCAGCCAAGCAGGAGCTTGAATCCCAGATGTCACAACTCAGCACCACCCTGGCCACCCTGCACACCGAGAACTCGTCCCTCCTGGCCGCCTGCGCCCTCCTGAGCGGGGCCCTTCTACCGGTCTACACCCGGCTGGGACAGCTGGCCGCGCAGAGACGAATCCTAGAGCAGCAGATTGGCAACGTGAATGCGTTCAAGCGCCAGGCCAGGGAGCTGGCACAGATGCTGGCGATGGAGCCGGGGACAGGGATAGGGGCAGACAGAGATCATTCACGTACGATGCAAGGGAAGAGGAGGAGGAGGAGTAGTCGATGTCTTGTGATGAGGTTTAGGGTTGCTGCCATTGCTGTCATGGCTGCACACAGGTTAATGCAACTTTTATTTTCGAGTTTGATACTAATTTTATTTCTATGATTGCTTAACTGAAAGTATTGGCTTTTGAAAGAGTCCTACATTTATAAATGTCATGCGCTTTGCAAGCAATGAAGCCATTGAATAAATGTGCAATTTTTAAAAGATTTCTTCTGTTACAGTAAACTTTGTAACAGTACCACAAACAGTTTAACATCTTTATGAAGGGCTTGTATCCATCAAAATGCTGATAACAACTTCAATTCTTGATGGCCCTTTTCAAGTTTCTAGGCAAGTACTCTTCAGAAAGTTCAGTCCATTGGGCCCCGTCTTACAAAGACTTACGATTGATCCAAATCAATCGCAAGTCCTCCAATCAAGTTTGCAGTCTCCTATCACTTATGTAATAGTTGCGATTGATATCAACTCTTTGTAAGACGGGGCCAGGACTTTTGAAGCATGCCATTCCCAAACTCCAAACTCCTAGATGTCTCTAAGATCTAAATTTTTTTTTCTTTTGTATAGTTATCTCAAATCAGCTTTTGCCTAACATATGAACCATTTTTTTTGTTTTTCTTCAGATTATTGCACCTGGCTGGTCAAACTGATCTTCTCTTCACCACCAATGAGAATACCAGTGGTTCTTATGCTGTACCTCTGTGCCTGGGGAATGCACACATGCCACATAGAAACTTCTCAGGTGCAGTACTTTCTCCTTAAAGTCTCTCATTTCGGTACCTCAATTCTCTCTATCACTAAAGTCCTTTGTGGTTTATAGTGTATATTTTTTCTTAAAATAGAAAGTTGATGTTGTGTAAAGATGATAAAAAAGTAATAATACAACCTTTAAAGATACAAATATAATGCATGTACATTAGATTGGGACAAGTAGTTGTTGAGATATGTTGTTTATAAAGTGTGTAGAGGGTACCCTTCTATGTCAATCATTAAAGGTAAAGACCAGTATTGGCAACGCCCCAATTTCAAAAAATGAAATGGAAGCTCTCATTACCAATCATGTGAAAGAATATGTTTTGACTAATACATGATGATAAAAAATTTGCCGGGAAACCGCCTACTAATTCATATATTTGGTAAATTTATTTCTCTCATGGTCTGGTGAGAGAGATAGGGTAGTCCCATATACATCTTTCTGTGTATAGTGCTTGTAACTTTACGAAGAATGGGCCAAATTTCTTATCATTTTGATGATTCCAGAACCTTGCAGATGCTAGATGATCGACCTTTTCTGATCGATTCCACAACGTTTCTTTCACAATGCAATCGCATGACCATTACTGGTCTTTACCTTTAACTCATATGCCTTTGTGTACTGGTATAAAAAAACTTATTAAACTTACTACTTATTTTAACCTCTTTTTACAATATTTGATAGAAGGAAACCAACAAAGGAATCACTTTGGGGTAAAGATAAGACTGCTGAAGGCATGTAAATAGCTCAGTGTACCAAAATCCTAATATTTGGACCCCTCGGAAAACTAGTTCACAACTCTGAAGAAATTATTTTCTTTTGAATTTTTGAATTGTTCTTTGATGGTCATCATAATACGAATACCTCATCATTACTACATCTTATTAGGTATGAATAGCATAGCAAGTACCAGGTCCCTCCTCGAGACACAGACGGCTAGCTGGTTGACCAGTCCTGATCTGCAGGCAAGGATTATAGCTTCAGTAGCTGATCTTCAACAGCTGATTGGACAATCAAGTAAGATTCAAATCCTTAAAACAGATGTCAGGCTTTTGTCCTTTTAAGGATCTTTTTATAAGCTTTTATGCAAAAAATACAAAACTACAAAAATAAATGCCGTTGTAATACCGCACTTAAAGGCATCGTTTAACAATGTTACAGATGTACGGCCCTACGTGTTATCAGTGTCTGTGATATGGTGTAATATTGAAGCCCTACAAAAATTGCACTTCAAAATGATCAAGAAGTGCCTCAAAGAAGTAAAAATCTTTGAGTGACCGGTTTTACCATACTTGTTTCCCCAATAGACTGTAGTGTTAATATGGAAACCGTTAGGAAAACACAAAATTTGGTTTCGATTTCCAATCACAAATATCTTGATAATCAGACAGGCGATCGGCTTGTAAAAGTCGAGGGATGCCTGACTGACCTAAAGGTTTATAATTATCATTGCAGCATGAGCTCAATCCAGGATTTTGAGAATCTGAATCTGAGACAAAGTTACCGGATCCCTTTAAGATATGAAGGACCTGTACATTTTTACCATACATAATTCATTTTTGTATTACACTTAGAGATTTTTCGTTGATTACCCTCTCCCCCTGTGATTGCAAATGGGACAATGTACAGAAATGTAATACTACATATAAAGATTTATAACGTGTACAAGACTGAAATAATAATAAATTGTGTCAGGTTTAGAGATTTGCAGTTCCATAAATGCTGGTCTCATTTATGTGCATATATATTATCAACTTTCGTTAAAGATTAAGTTAATAAGATGTGCTGCATGTATCTTGATATCAGTAACAAGTTTTACCACTACGTGTGCAAATCCTTCGGTCTTGTCACCAGTTTGCCACTTTCAGAACTCAACTAAAGACATACCGGTACCTATTTCAGATTGCTTACAATTAGTCACTGCTTTTTTTTTTCCCAGTTAGAATAATAAACAGACATTTTGGGTAGTTTTTCAGTCTCATCAGCACCTTTGATTAGGCAACTAGATATTGGCGCTTTATCAATTCCTGGATTGGATTGTGCAGTGATATTTATAATGCAGCCTAGTATATGAATGTAAGATATGATTATCATCTCTCATTTCTAAGGTTCTAACAATGGTCCGAGCACTCACTCCATCCTCCAAGCATCCATGTCCGCCTTTGAGAGCCTGGTATCCCGACTGGCCCCCTGCTTCACCTCCGTCTCCACCCTCGCCCCCACCGCGCCCTCCAGCTACCCCCCTTACCGCCAGCCAACCTACATGGTGAGGGGGCCATTGGTACGGTGCCTGGGGCATGGTCTTAACAGGCTCCTAGCACACACATCACTAGCAGGGGTCAAGAACCAGTATGTCACAGTTGAGGTATGTTTGAAGTTTGAAGTTTGAAGTTTTATTATCCAAATAAAAAGTACATCAATATGACTATTTAATGTGAATGTTTAACATTGAAAGTTATGTTGATGAGTATAGTATGTTCTTTCTATACCTCTCTTATCTGCACTCAACCATTTCCATTTCTTCCTGTCTCTGATTCTCTTTTTGTTTTTGCTGTACCTCTCACTTTGTGTCTCCTTTTTATATTCTCTCTCTTCCGATTCCCCTTTCTTCCGATTCTCTTCCGATTCCCCTTTCTTCCGATTCTCTTCCGATACTCTATTCTGTTCTTACACTGTAGATTTTTTCCCTACCTTATATTTCCTTCAACAACGGACATTAAAAAGTTATTAATATGGTCATCTGTTACATTTTCCTTTTTAAGGGGAGAAATGTTTTCAAAATTTAAAAACATATCTGGATGGTACTTACAATGTATGATCATTATCTACATGTACATCTGTTACTATGATAATATATGTTAAAGATGTTCATGCGTGGGTATATAGTCGGTCGTGAAGTAGGCAACTTGGCAATCACTACATAACACTGAGCCAACAGGTATTACGCTCCCGTACGAACGTACGCATAAAGGGACACTAGTACGCACGGTAGCGTAATACCCGTTGGCTCAGTGTGCTGCCCTCTATATACCCACGCATGAGCAATTTTAACACTTTCCATGTTCACCTTACTTTGCTTTTTCGTGTTCGCAGCAAACTATGATTGTCCTGCAGAATCAGATGGTAGACTTCTTAGACAGGCTGCACCAAGCTGAGGTAGAGAGGAGATCCCTGAAGAAAGAGAATGGTAGATTGCGGCAAGAGTCTGGTCAACTAAGACTATCATCGGGTATAGCTTCTGACCTGCAGCAGGAAGTAGCAAAGCTTCATGGAGAAGTGAGTGTTTGATTGAAATTTAGTTGCACTAACACAGATATACTAATGTTGGACTACCGGGTAGATATATGCTATTAAAAGCCATTAGGTTATTGTAGCTTTAAGATACCTAGAGAGAATCTGGGTCTTATACTTTAAGTGTTGATACATGTTTTTTGCCTTTACTAGTGTTAATACAGTCATATAGCTACGGTTCCGCACCTCTACTCCCCCTTCCCCCCCCCCCCCCAAAAAAAATATCATAACCCACATGTACAATAGCTTAGAACATGGTGCATTTTATTAACGAAAGGTGCATCTTTTGGAACTCATTTGGAAAAAATGTAATGCAGCAACGGTTTTGAATGGCACCTTATCTCCTGTCCCTGTGGAGAGAGCCTTGTATACAATGCATTAGGTGCTATGGCTACTTCTGTTATTATTATTATTACCATTAAAACCTAGGACTGTTGAGATGGGAAAGTTTGAGTGATTGTTTGGAAAGCTCCAGTAAGCCTTTGGATAGGGGACAGAAAGTCCTCAAGAATCTTCACAGAACTGACAGAAATAAACATCGTGAAAAAAAGTGATGTAGTCAGGCTTTGTTATAAAAAAAAAATCCCCCCCCCCTACCACACTAGATTCAACATTTGTGGAGAAAGAAAAGTTTCCAGGAGCTGGCAAAAGCTTTTGGTAAAGAGCAGGAGGCTCAGAGACTCCTCACAAAACAGAGAATTTTGAAACTAAGTAATCAAGCAATCAAGAAAGGTTCTCACTTTTCACTTGCTTTACTTTCACTAGATTCAGAACTTGGTTGAGAGAGGAAAGTTTGAGAAAGTGTTCCAGGAGCTGCAACAAGCTTTGGGTAGAGAACAGGAGGCTCATAAGACTCCTTAAAAAACATAGTATTTTTAAACTAAGTAATCACGCATTCGAGGTAGGGTTCTCACTCATACTTGCTTTACTTTCACTAGATTCAGAACTCTGTGGAAAGAGGAAAGTTTGAGAAAGTGTTCCAGGAGCTGCAACAAGCTTTGGGTAGAGAGCAGGAGGCTCAGAGACTCCTGACAGAGCAGAGCACGAGGCTAGAGGAGATAGGAATACAACTCAATGTGAAGACCACAGAAGAGCTGGAGAAGGATCACAACATCACAGAGGCCATTAAGGTATGAGGGTGATGGGGAGGATGGGGATGAAAGAGAGGGAGGAAGTAACGATGGGGAAGATAATGAAGAAGGTGAGGGGAATGTAGGAAGGGAGGGATAAAGAGAAGGAGGAGGAGAAGGAGGAGGAGGAGGAGGAGGGTGAGAGGGAGGGGGAGGAGAAGGAGGAAAAGGAGGAGGAGTAGGAAGAAGAAGAGAAGGAGGAAGAGGATGGAGGAGGTAAACATTTAGAGAAGGTGTGGGCATCGTGAAGTAGAGTAGTAAAATGGTGAAGAGAAAGAGAAAGAGGAGGAGAAGATGGTTCTGGTGCAGAGGAGAATATTTTAAAGATTTGATGGATGAAGCAAGACAGATGACGTGGAGGAGGAGGAGTAGTTTGTGGAGAACCAAATGAGATGAAAGATGAGAGGATGAAGATTATGAAATTGACGAGAACATAATGTTGATGACAATTTGTTTTGTACTTCTATGCAGGGCCTATCTGAAGCGAAGATGGAGCTGAGACGTAAAGAGCAGTCAGCGAGGCAGCTGAGCAGGCAGTTCTCACAGATGGAGAATGAGAGACGGTCGCTACAGGACAGTCTGGCTGCTGCGGAGAGCGCCCTCAAGGCCAATACAAGGTACAATGCCCTGTGCCCAATCACCAAAATTATAGTGTGTGCGAACATGCTGGAGCTACTCAAATGGGTGGATTCATAATTAAAAGCTCCCTCACCGGAAAGCCGCGACAGGCCAATATTTCAGCGGGTCGTCATCTTCAACCAGTGCAGGGCAAAATGTTTCCCATATAAGCTATTCAAACCTTTCCCACCAAAAATTCTGATGAAATTCCCTTATCTCCTTGTGTATAAATTGCCACAGCTGATATTTTTGTTGACTTTTTCCCCATAATGCATCAAGTGAAATCGACTAAACGCTGGTGTTGCTAGATGGTGCCATACGAAATAGGCCTATAGCTCAGGGGAGTTAAGTAGTCTGTTCGAATTTGTTTACATCTAATTTAATATATCTTATGTTAGAATTATATTTTCACAAAAAGAAAGTGGGTAAGAGACATTAGCCCCCCCCCCCCCCCCATCCTCCCTCCTCTAGAGAAATTGCACCCATAGGTCTTTGCCTATATGTTGGCTTTCTTTTTAACACAGTTCAACATAGTTTGGCATTATTCAAACCATTATTAAGGATTAAGCAAGGATCCCTGTTTTATTTTTATTTTTTATTCATTAATATTGCAAATTTGTTAAACCAAATAATGTGGCATAAATAGACAACTACATTGTTGTATTAAAATGAATAATCCCTTTATGTAGTTACGCCTGATGCATAGTACAATCATGAAGTGCACATTTTGACTACCATGCTACAGTAATTCCTCATAATTTTCCTTCTCCTACAGCTGGAAATAGAGAAAACTCTATAAGCGCATGTTTTTACGCTATTTTCTGTTTGATTATTTCAGAGATCGAGAGAGCACCGTTACCCAGCTTAGGTCACTCCAGACAGCTGTAGCTAACACAAAACACCATCTCCTTGCCAGAGCAGACAGCCATACCATTGACAGTTCATTATCTAAGGTACTGGAATCATGATGAAAATGTTGATGATAATGATGATGATAGTGGTGATGTTGGTGTTTGTTGGTGATGGTGGTGGTGGTGTTGATGATGATGATGACAATGTTGGTGGTGATGATGATGATGATGATGGTGGTGGTGTTGATGATGATGATGACGATGTTGGTGATGATGATGATGATGATGGTGGTGGTGTTGATGATGACGATGTTAGTGATGATGATGATGGTGGTGTCGGTGATGATGATGACAATGTTGGTGGTGATGATGATGATGATGATGGTGGTGTTGGTGATGATGATGATGATGGTGGTGATGATGATGACGATGTTAGTGATGATGATGATGATGGTGGTGTTGGTGATGATGATGATGATGGTGGTGATGGTTATGATGATGATGATGATAGTAGTCATGATGATGATGACGATGTTGATGATGATGATGATGATGATAGTGATGGTGGTGGTGTTGGTGATGATGCTTATAGTGATGTTGATGAAGATGATATTGTTTAAAGAGGTCTTGATCAATCCTTTTTACATATTAGAGTTTGTTTGCTATTATTTGTAAGAAAACATTTCTAGCTTTCATATTTTACTTCCAGGTAGAGGCTCAGCTTCTTGTCACAGCTGTTTCGTCTCCTGACATGATAGCTCTTCAAGTGAGTATATACTACTAATAATAGTGTCATCTCAGTCTGTCAAGTTTACAGGACCCCATTTGATTTAATGCTTGGTGAATCATCTAGCTTGCCCGTGGAAGGGTTTCAACTTCTTAATATATTTATTCAATAGATTTAATAGAAATTTGTTTTCAATCATATTGTGTAAAATATATGTTGATATTATTCATGACATCACAGTTGAACAAAAAATGATATGCTCCAAGGTTTTCCTACTTGTAAATCCAGGGCATTTCCTGAGTATGACAATTAAGGACTTTTAAAAATGAAATTTCAATCATAAAGTGGATTGTTTTTAACAAAATTTGATGTTCAAAAGTATCATTGCTCTTTCAATCTCACAAAGACACAAAAAATAAAGGTAATCTGTAGGTCATAATTAAACATAAACATGTGATTTTATCTTGTTATTTTTTGTATTGTCATCACTATTCATTTTCCGAACCTGTTCTCCCTGTCAGAGCCTTGTGAGTACATTTGTTGAGACCCAGAAGACTGCCATCTCGAGACTAACCACCCTGGAGCTAGAGATCACTTCCCATAAGCAGCATATAGCCAGGCTCAAGGAGGAACTTTCTGATGCGTGCAGTAGACAGATGGCGGAGGGAGAGGTAATATATTCAACTCAATTCAATTGAAAATGGTTTATGTCAAATAAAACTTTCATCGCTGCATTTAGCCGAATTACTAAAATTTACAAACAAAATTAATGACACATAATGTAATATATAATATAGCATAACATGATGTATTAATCTTAAAGTATAAATACGAGAAAGATATATAATGTTGAATGGCCTTGAGTGGGATATCAGGGAATGTGCTTGCGGCAGGGGGATGGTGGGGGTGGGGGGGGGGGGGAGGGTGTTATATTTTCTGAAGCAATTTTTATCTCCTGGTTTGTTGCATGGCAACATTTATTATAAACAAAATTTAGCATGGCACCCTTTAATCTTTTGGAAGGATTTTGCAAGAAGGCTCCAGCATAGATATTCTGCACATCTTTTACGATTCCCAACAGAACCAAAACCTTTTGCGCAACGATATGTTTCTGAAATTCACAAGTGTTTCAGGTGCGTGAAAGTTCTTGTGGCAAAAATGTAATAATCACAACTGACACAACACTGTTTTTTTTTTCATATCTGGAATTTGCTGCGACAATCGCTCTCTTTTACAAATTGTGGAAGTTTCATTTTGTTGAAGTTTCTGATTCGTCAATAATTTTGCTTTCTTTTGTTTAGGTGACTCCGTCTGTGAATGGGTTTACATCTATGGCACCGACAGGAGACAGGTCGATGGGAAGATCCTACAAGCCAAACTATGAAACAGATAGGAGCTACAGAGATGTCTTTCTACCTCTCAGGTATGGAGAACAGTGAATGATTGAATTCAATAGCTGAGAAGAGAGGGAGAGAGAAGAGAGAGAGAGAAAGGGAGGGAGGGAGAGAGAGAGAGAGAGAGAGAGAGAGAGAGAGAGAGAGAGAGAGAGAGAGAGAGAGAGAGAGAGAGAGAGGGAGAGAGAGGGAGGGACAGAGAGAGAGAAGAGAGACACAGAGACACAGAGAGACAGACAGAGAAGAGAGAGAGACGGAAAGAGAGAGAGAGAAGAGAGAATTTAAAGTGTGCAAAAATTCAAAGTCATAAAATGTATGTAGTTCTTATTATTTGTTAATGTCACCAAATATGGCATTTTATGGGAGTATTGATTGCCCAGAGGAAGGACATATAAACAGCTCTGAAATATTAGTAGTAACATGGGCATTTTTTTACATTGATTTGAAAATATAAATATTCTTCAAAGCAGTGTTACATATATTTCAAGGAAATAACCTTGCTATTTTTATCCTTTTGATTTATTATCAGAGGGAACAACAGAATGTACAAAGATGTAGGACTGGCAAAATATCTTTGTGTATTAATGAGTTTGTTTTCATAGGTTCTTTACAATGAGGTACCACTGCTGTTTACTAACAAGCTTCTATGCTTTCTTAGCAGCCAGGTAAAATAACCACCACTAAACTAAACTAAACTGTACTAGCTTTATAAAGTTTTGCCGATACGTATACATGATGTATTTGTAGTATAATTCACAAATTTCACTGTTACTCAGTAGGATGTGATATTCTTTGTGACTGTATTGCATGCCTGTCTAAGGCTCGTTAAATGCTCCACAGAGGAGTGGAGAATGTGCAATTTTAAGTGGAGAATCCTATTTAAATCCAATGACTGGGGTCATAATAATACCGGTAGTGCTCAGGATGGTTAAAGGGATAGTTGAGTTCTTGTTTCAGACCGCAAATGCCTTCAAAGTGCATGGTTATTGTTTTTTCAACGGCTGGTTCAAATTATTAGAAATCGTCTCTGAACCGATTTTGATCAAACAAAGATGATTTTGTCATTTAAATTGTATGTTCTTTTGACACTCAGTTTTTCATTATCTCACAAATAAATTATTGTGTATAGCGCCCTCTGCAACAAAACTCAACTATCCCTTTAAAGGCTTGTTAAACGCTCCACAGAGAAGTGGAGATCATAATTAAATCCAATGACTGGGGTCATAATATTACTGATAGCGCTCAGGATGGCTAACTGGTAAAGCGCTTTATAAGAAACAGTCATTATTATTCAGCCTTTGTACATTTGTATTGTGTTTGGCAGGGAAGTGAGTGATCACAGCATGCTTCACGTCATGTCTACACCAGCCATGGCAAGACAGGATTATCTAGCAGGAGTTGGGTATGTAGACTTATAATAAACACAGTCAAACTACCAAACTGAATCCAAACTGACCAATCATTTGAGCATTCAGAGTTATGAAATATTTTTGATCGGTACGTTGTCAGTCTTTGTGATTATGATCATTATTTGTACCTTCTATCAGATTACTAATATTAATGTAATTATTATCATTATTATTACCATTGCAATTAATGTTATGATTATCATGATAATTATTACAGGATGTGCACTCCAGCTGGCATCAGTTCCTCTCCCATCAAACAACCCAGAGTATGAACAAACGGCCTTTACTTGGAATCAGCAAGACCCTTGTCAGCTCTAATGCAGAGTGTGAATCTGGGCAGTAAACTACACTTCCAATAACCCTTCCCACCAATGTCGATTTGAGAAGCACTTGGATTCTTCCCATTACCTCAGTACCAACCAATGCTTTGCCATGTAGTGTAACATATTTTATAATGGTTCAGTTTATCGTCAGTCGGGTGTCAGGTAATTTATTATAGGTATTAAATCATAACCTTTGTATAACAACTTTTTAGCAAGCAACAAAAAAAGTCTTTACTGTTTAGTAACTGAAATATATTTGTATGTTATTAAAAGAAAGAATTTTAAAAGATTTTTTTTTTTTACTGCCCTCCTCCTATTTAAAAAGATATTTCAATTTGCAAATTGTTTTGCTACCAGTATATCATTAGGAAGATCATTGTTTGTAACTCTACATGTTCCAATAGAGAGATCATTAGTGGGTTCCTTGTATTGCTCTCATGTATGTTTTTCCTGGTTATAAAAGTACGAAAATTTAAGGAAAACTGATAGTACTCTCATAAATATACATAAACCTTGCCATTGTATATTGTATTTATATAGAAAGGAAGAATACACTGAAAACATGCTCTTTGTTATTTCTTTAATTTTTAATGCAATATATACAAAACCTTTGATATATGTACAAATATTTCAATATAACATGTTTTACTTAATAAAATGTGAAAGACACAAGAAAACTTCCCAAGAAGGCAGACAAATTTACAAAAGATGCAAACCTTTCATAAATACAATAATTTAAGATGTAAGCAAAACAGAAAAACATTTTTTGCTAACAAGGAATGAGTTCACCATCAAAGTACTTTGCAAATTTATATGATACAAATTCTTTTCGAAGTATTTTTATATTATATACACTTTTGCACATTTTCTTTTTAAAAGAGTGAACAATACAAGATATTTCAGATAAATGCAGGATGATTATATGTGCCATAATATGGCAGCTGCAGTGTTGCATATTTTGATGAGTGCACAGGAAAAAGTTTTAGTTTGTCTGTATTCAAACTGCCTGTACATGTATTATCCGGATATGTTTATTAAGTACAGTGGCAAAGAGATGTGAAATTCCTATTCCATTTACATTGAGGTTCTGTAAATATGTAAATACACCTTCACTTTATTTATCATGAGGGCGGCATTCACAGAATACCTTGAGATTTATCCTAGATTAAAAATACCTCTTTTATAACATGAGCTGTAAAAAGTAATTGTAAATTGTTGGCATGAATTTTTTTTCAAATGCATTTTTGGTAATTGTATATAATAGAAAATTATATTAGGTTTGTAAATACCATTTTAATGTATCATATATATATGTGTATTCAATGTTGAAAGACAATTATTTAATATAATATGTAAATATGTTTCCTAAAATGTTGTGCTATATAACTATTTCCTGAAATTCACATTCCCTTTTTTCTGGAATAAATATTTGTAACAAAGAATCTGATTGCCTATGTTATTATTTGTTGTTCCAAACACCTATTTCTTGGTCTAGCGAATCTTTGATCACCCATGAAAGGACTCGCTTAAGTTTAAGTTTTCAAGTATCCTTAATTTTCTACTATCTTTAATACGACCAGTTAAAGTGTAATACTTGCCCATAATCAATTGCCTTGGAATGACTTCCAGAAAAAAATTCTACTTTTAGAAGGAATGGACATATTATTACAGGAAACTAACACTATTTATTACCCGTCATTATATAAACAAAGAAATTGACATGTCTTGCAAAAAAAGAAGAGAACTAATCACGAAGACATAAAAATCACAAAATCAGACAATTCTGCACTTCCACTAAAAAATATCTACCCTGTATTAAGGATGGGATGCCCTTCAAATACAAGTTGCAGTTCTAGAGGGGGAAGGAGCATTCAAACATTCCCCCCAAAAAAATTATTGTTGATAACTCAATTCAAGCAGGGCACATATAGAAAATAGAAGCAAGAATCCAATAGCCACACTCCTTATTCTTCTGGAACTATAGCTGTCAAATACTCTGTATTGGTTGGTTTGCCCGTCAAGTACCTTTCAAGTATAACCCCTAATGAAATGGAAACATTTATATAATATTGGATGGCTTTGAGTGTCATACAAGAATATATTGTCAGAGCAATATATTCTTGTATCACACAAAAACAAAGTCATATAATATTATTCTTATCATCCATATCAGGCTGACAAGCAAAATACAAAATTTGACATCAGTAAATATGGCTTTGTTTTTGTGTGATATCGATGTTGATAGTTAAAGTTCCTGGATGAATGAGCAATACGAAAACAATATTGTCAGCCATCCGGGTACTGCGTTTAAGATATTGAATACACCGATTTATTGTACCACTTGGAAGCATTAGATAATAATAAATAATATGTTTGATTAATCTCTATTGTCATCTTGATCCTCTTGCCAGAGCAAGAGCTTCATCTCGTGTGTGTAACTTCTCCATCATCAAATCCTTCAACTTCTTCCTCTGAAATTTCTGAAATCATAATATTGGATGGCTTTGAGTGTCATACAAGAATATATTGTCAGAGCAATATATTCTTGTATCACACGAAAACAAAGTCATATAATATTATTCTTATCATCCATATCAGGCTGACAAGCAAAATACAAAATTTGACATCAGTAAATATGGCTTTGTTTTTGTGTGATATCGATGTTGATAGTTAAAGTTCCGGGATGAATGAGCAATACGAAAACAATATTGTCAGCCATCCGGGTACTGCGTTTAAGATATTGAATACACCGATTTATTGTACCACTTGGAAGCATTAGATAATAATAAATAATATGTTTGATTAATCTCTATTGTCATCTTGATCCTCTTGCCAGAGCAAGAGCTTCATCTCGTGTGTGTAACTTCTCCATCATCAAATCCTTCAACTTCTTCCTCTGAAATTTCTGAAATCATAAAAGTGAAGATTTGATAATATGATGTAAGTGTTAGAGTTTAACACACCATTCAATTGTTTGCCTCTTAAAGACTATATAAATAGACCACCACTACTTTTAAAGACCCTATCCAATGAAAATACAACGTAATATCAATGGAAAGCTGAATGAACATAGAATTACAATGTAAAAATTTAAAGGATTCCCTTTTGTATTGCAATATAGCAAATTAAAATATCTTTTTTTGCACCGCTTCAAATTGCCCGTCAACGGGGGTTGAATTTGCCAACATGTAGACCGATCTTTTTGCCTATACAGTGCGTCCCAGAAAAAACGAAACCGAGAAGTATCGATGTTCTATCATAACTTAATCACAACTATAAATAATGAATGATACATATTTGGAAAGCTTAGAGTCTCCTCTTTCATGTGATGCTACTCAGATGATGCATATTCCACGCATGAGTGATTAAAAGCAATTTGAAGGAAGGAAACCAAAAAGACATTTGGCGGGCGGTATTTGAATTTCGAAGAAAAATTCACATTTCCAGAAAGTTGAGTTTCTGCCCTTTCATATGACACCTCAATCAGGAAAAATGAGCGAGGAATGACAAAGTTCTGTTTGTTTGAAGTAGTGCTTGCATTTCCATAATTTTACTAAACGAATTCGTTTTCACTGGCTGCCTGCCGTATCAAAAAACGAAATTAACAAAAGACTTAACTCCGTTTCGTTGACAATCAGCCGTAGACGAGAGTCTTCATGCATGGCTGATTGTCAACGAAACGGAGTTAAGTCTTTTGTCAAATCTGCTTTTTGCTACGACAGGCACCCAGTGAAAACGAATTCGTTTGTTAAAATTATGAAAATGTAAGGGCTACTTTAAACAAACAGAACTTTGTTATTCCTCGCTCATTTTTCCTGATTGAGGTGTCATATGAAAGGGCAGAAACTCAACTTTCTAGAAATGTGAATTTTTCTTCGAAATTCAAATACCGCCCGCCAAATGTCTTTTTGGTTTCCTTCCTTCAAATTGCTTTTAATCACTCATGCGTAAAATATGCATCATCTGAGTAGCATCAACTGAAAGAGGAGACTCTAAGCTTTCCAAATATGTATCATTCATTAATTATGGTTGTGATTAAGTTATGATAAAACATCGATACTTCTCGGTTTCGTTTTTTCTGGGACGCACTGTATAGTTGAGATGATGAGCCATGTGTAATGAATGCAAAATCATTGTGAATACCGGTATGCATACTCCACATAAGATGATGTTGATGCCTAGTTTTTAAGTCAACAATTTCAGATTTTCAAAGCTTTAGATTTCGAGTTTTACTCCTTTGACAGACACTAAAATAGCACATAAGTCATATGATTGTAATCTATGGTTTATAAGCTTTCCACTGATATATAATTCATCTCTCTCGAACAGGGTTATTAAATACAACAGTTGAACCTCATAATGAACCCAAAGGGAACAAGGCCATACTTTTTGTATACCGGTAGAAACATTGTTATATCAGGACAAAAGAAGAATAGAATACATAGAGGAAACCACAATGTCACCTTCTTATAATCAGGGTTCGTCTTCTATATCTTGCTCAATGTAGAAATATTTAGAACAAGAGCAAGGTATTTTACATGTATAACCAGAAGAAGAAAAAAAAAACTAGATATATTTAAGGCAAGAAACAAGAGCGTTCAGGACTGTCCAATACAAGAATGATTGAAGAGCAAGGCATTTTAATTCAGGCACAGCAAAAAAAATACCTTAGAGTTGAGCACTGTCTTGACCTTTTGGCGCCACTCACTGTCTTGATCATGGGACTCTAGCTGCTTATTCTGAGTAAATGAACAAAAAAATAAAATCTGAGTTGTTCATTCCAAATATTCATTGATAAGAAATTGTTAGCAAAAAGTATTCATACCTGTCAGAAATATTACTTTCTACAGAAATGAGGAAATATTTAATTTTGCTTCTCATATATATGAAGATATATTCAACTTGCTCTAGATTTTAAAAAAAATCTTTCCCCTACGGACCATTTATTAAATGTAACCCAATTTAATGCTTACATATTTGTGGAAAATATTTGTGAAAAATATAATAATACAAAATTTATTATAAAAAAAAAAAATAATAATAATAATAAAAAAATATAAACAAATAATTATGTCAAAGGGATGCCTAAACATCATGAATATGTCACTCTGAACCAAACATATTTTTGTTACCGGTTGAATTTGCTCTTGTTTCTCCTCCTCCATGAACTGTTCCAGGTCCTTTGTGCTCAAGTTAAGGATGGAGGATGCAATGCTCTGGGCTCTTATCATGGACTGGTCCTTCTCGGGGTCTGGTCCAGGGCCAGGGGTGGTGGTCCTAGAACGCTTTGTTAATAGGGCCTGGTCCAGGGCAGTTTGAGTTTGTGATGAGAATTCTGTTGCCAAGTCCTAGAAGGAGAAGGACGTTATCAGTCAGTGGACAAAGTTCCCTTGTATCAAGAATAGAACATCTCTCACGGGCCAGTAATACAGTGGAACTTGATTATAAAGTGCTTCAATATAACGAGGTACCGTATCTGATATAACAAGGCGAATTTTGGTGGTCCCAGCTCTATAAACTATTTTGTTTCCCCCCCCCCCCCCCCCCAATAACAAGTTACAACAACTGTTATCAGTTACTGAAATCCTTACATTTGATTGGCTGTGAGGAGATTTGTTATAGATCTGTGGCAGATGTTAATCATAATAAGTTTTATGAAACTGCCCTAGCTGTACCTCAATAAAGCCTTCCACCTCCCTGATCCTAGATTGCAGTTGCTTGATCTTGATGTGAGCAGCATCTAACGCTGTCTCTGATTGGCTGGCCAGCATCTGAAGCTGCTGGGATGCCATCGTCTCCATCTCGTTGAGGGCGCTCTCAGATTCACTCAGTTTGGAAAGTGTGTCCTTGATCACAGCGGCCTAGATCAATATACAGTGCGTCCCAGAAAAAACGAAACCGAGAATTATCAATGTTTTATCAAAACTCAATCACAATCATAATTAATAAATGAAACATACTTGTAAAGCTAAGATCACCCTCTTTCATTTGATGCAACTCACATGAGTGATTAAAAACAATTTGAAGAGAGGGTACCCAAAAGTCATTGGCGGGCGGTATCTGAATTTCTTGGAGAAAATCACATTTCTGGAAAGTTCAGTTTCTGCCCTTTCATATGACACCTCAATCAAGAAAAATAAGCCAGGAATAACAAAAGTTCTGTTTGTTTAAAGTAATGCTTGCATTTCCATTATTTGATTAAACGAATTCGTTTTCACTGGCTGCCTGCCGTAGTAACAAACAGAGTTGACAAAAGACTGAACTCTGTTTCGTTCACGATCAGCCATGCATCAAGTCTTTGTGCATGCATAGCTTTTCATTTTGAATAATTTTGTTACCGGTAATATGTCCCTGTCTGGTTCAAGCATAGACAATGAAACTGCAAAGCACTTTGTTCCTCACATATGATTTCCATTTTTAAAAGCCACATCCATAACACTTATTGTGAAGAGTATCGTCAGAGAGAAACAGAGCTGGACTGTATCATATGAATAACGATTCTCAGATGAATACGCTTGGAATACTGCTACTACAATACTCCCCAAGACAACACTCCCCTCCCCCGAATAATGACTGCCAAATGGTATAATTACTAAAAATATTTGCCCCAAATCAATGCTAGGCACACGACAAGCACTGTATTTAATTCTGATTACACTGAATTTCATGTCTTTACAGATAATATTACCTTTTTCTCCAGCTCACTCTGAAGATCAAACGTCAGCTGCTCGTAGTGATGCTTCTCTTTGGTTACCACGGCAACCCGCTTCCTCAAAGAATCAATCTCCACCTTCCTCTTGTCCAGTGTCTCTGTTAATCCTAAGATCTTGCTTTCCAGCATATCCTATTACAAAGGAAAAAAGAAAATGGGAGTTCTTATTGCAAGTGTTAGGTCACTATGTGATATTGAATTACAGATATAGACATGCTTTGATGAATAATAATAAAAATATTATCACTTGGTGATTTGGGGGAAAAGGAAAAAAGGGGAACATTTTAAATATTAGTTTGTTATCATTAGTAACTTAGGGTAGTATAATTTGGTGATAACAAAGGTATAGAGATATTGATAAATAGGGGGATAGAGAGAAATAAAGAGAGGGGGAGAGCGAGAAATAGAGAGAGAGAAAGAGAGAGAGGGAAAGAGAGGGAAAGAGAGAGAAAGAGGGAGAGAGAGGGAGAGAGAGGGAGAGAGAGAGAGAGACAGTGGGGTGGTGATGTCATTGCACTTGCAAAGGAACAATACATTTTCTTTAGAAGAGTTGAACATGACCCCCAATTTTGAATACTTTAAAGAATATTTTCCTCAAAATGTGTCTTCCCCCCCCCCCTTGCATAAAAAACACTTATAAAATGGGCTCTTCAAAAAAATCTCTTTAGGCTGATTGAGTAGACATGCACAATAAGTGCCCTCTTTTTGCAAAATCATGTGCATATGCATGTTTGCAAACAATGTTATTTGATAAAAATTATACCCCTTTGTCAAGCCCATGAATGACCCTGAAAATTACCCCTTTTTACAAGAAAGTTGATATTAAATGGCACCACCAAGGGGATTACAGATTGGAATGTAAGAAGTAGGAGCTAAATAACGGAAATGGATGGATAATGAAGTGAAGATACATCAGGAGAAAGAAACATACAGTAAGATGGATAGGAAAGAGAATTACCGGTAATAGAATAGAGAGGGAGGTAGGAAAGAGAGGGAAGAGGAGGGGAAACTGCATCACAGAAAGAAAGAACACGAACAAGAGAGAATAAGATTGAAATTTGAGAAAAGACCTGTAACAGAAAGAGCAGAAATAAACTTTGAAAGACGGACATAAGAGCAAGAAGAAACAATAATTGATTGGCACGTGACAGAGAAAGAGAAGGTTTGAAAAACATGAGAAGAAATTGAGAGTAAAATAGGATATAGGCTTCAGAGGGAGAGCAAAAGCACTGACAGAAAATTGAAGGAGAGAGGAAGAAACATAGTAGAGTGAGATGTTGAGAACTAATATTTCAGAGAGAAATTATGATACATACCAGTAGCCATTAGATGGAAGAAAGAAAATTATTTTGTAGGACAGATTTTATTACAAAACTAAGAGTCCGTGTGAGAGAGAGAGAGAGAGAGAGAGAGAGAGAGAGAGAGAGAAGGTGAGAAGATAAAGAAGGGAGAAGAGAGGGGGAAGAGAAAGAAAGAGGAGAAGAGGGAGAAGAGAGAGAAGGGAGAAGAGAAAGAAAGTGGAGAAGAGGGAGAAGAGAGGGGGAAGAGAAAGAAAGAGAAGAGGGAGAAGAGAGAGAGAAGGGAAAAGATAGAAGAGAAAGAAAGTGGAGAAGAGGGAGAAGAGAGAGAAGGGAGAAGAGGGAGAAGAGAGAAGAGATAGAAAGTGGAGAAGAGGGAGAAGAGAGAGAAGGGAGAAGAGAAAGAAAGTGGAGAAGAGAGAGAAGAGAGAAGAGATAGAAAGTGGAGAAGAGGGAGAAGAGAGAGAAGGGAGAAGTGAAAGAAAGTGTGGAAGAGGGAGAAGAGAGAGGAGGGAGAAGAGAAAGAAAGTGTGGAAGAGGGAGAAGAGAGAGAAGGGAGAAAAGAAAGAAAGTGGAGAAGAGGGAGAAGAGAGAGAAGGGAGAAGAGAAAGAAAGTGGGGAAGAGGGAGAAAAGAGAGAAGGGAGAAGAGAAAGAAATTGGGGAAGAGGGAGAAGAGAGAGAAGGGAGAAGAGAAAGAAAGTGGGGAAGAGGGAGAAGAGAGAGAAGGGAGAAGAGAAAGAAAGTGGGGAAGAGGGAGAAAAGAGAGAAGGGAGAAGAGAAAGAAATTGGGGAAGAGGGAGAAGAGAGAGAAGGGAGAAGAGAAAGAAAGTGGGGAAGAGGGAGAAGAGAGAAAAGGGAGGAGAGAAAGAAAGTGTGGAAGGAGAAGAGAGAGAAGGGAGAAGAGAAAGAAAGTGGAGAAGAGAGAGAAGGGAGAAGAGAAAGAAAGTGGAGAAGAGAGAGAAGAGAGAAGAGATAGAAAGTGGAGAAGAGGGAGAAGAGAGAGAAGGAAGAAAAGAAGGGGGAAGAGGGAGGAGAGAGAGAAAAGGGAGGAGAGAAAGAAAGTGGAGAAGAGGGAGAAGAGAGAGAAGGGAGAAGAGAAAGTGTGGAAGAGGGAGAAGAGAGAGAAGGGAGAAGAGAAAAAAGTGTGGAAGCGGGAGGAGAGAGAGAAAAGGGAGAAGAGAGAGAAAGTGGGGAAGAGGGAGGAGAGAGAGAGAAGGAGAGGAGAAAGAAATTGGGGAAGAAGGAAAAGAGAGAGAAGAGAGAAGAGATAGAAAGTGGAGAAGAGGGAGAAGGGAGAAGAGAAAGAAAGTGGAGAAGAGGGAGAAGAGAGGGAAGGGAGAAGAGAAAGTGTGGAAGAGGGAGAAGAGAGAGAAGGGAGAAGAGAAAGAAAGTGGAGAAGAGAGAGAAGGGAGAAGATAAAGAAAGTGTGGAAGAGGGAGAAGAGAGAGAAGGGAGAAAAGAAAGAAAGTGGAGAAGAGGGAGAAGAGAGAGAAGGGAGAAGAGAAAGAAATTGGGGAAGAGGGAGAAGAGAGAGAAGGGAGAAAAGAAAGAAAGTGGAGAAGAGGGAGAAGAGAGAGAAGGAGAAGAGAAAGAAAGTGTGGAAGAAGGAGAAGAGAGAGAAGAGAGAAGAGATAGAAAGTGGAGAAGAGGGAGAAGGGAGAAGAGAAAGAAAGTGGAGAAGAGGGAGAAGAGAGGGAAGGGAGAAGAGAAAGTGTGGAAGAGGGAGAAGAGAGAGAAGGGAGAAGAGAAAGAAAGTGGAGAAGAGAGAGAAGGGAGAAGATAAAGAAAGTGTGGAAGAGGGAGAAGAGAGAGAAGGGAGAAAAGAAAGAAAGTGGAGAAGAGGGAGAAGAGAGAGAAGGGAGAAGAGAAAGAAATTGGGGAAGAGGGAGAAGAGAGAGAAGGGAGAAAAGAAAGAAAGTGGAGAAGAGGGAGAAGAGAGAGAAGGAGAAGAGAAAGAAAGTGTGGAAGAAGGAGAAGAGAGAGAAGAGAGAAGAGATAGAAAGTGGAGAAGAGGGAGAAGAGAGAGTTAGGGAGAAAAGAAAGAAAGTGGAGAAGAGGGAGAAGAGAGAGAAGGGAGAAGAGAAAGAAAGTGTGGAAGAAGGAGAAGAGAGAGAAGGGAGAAAAGAAAGAAAGTGTGGAAGAGGGAAAGGGAGAGAAGGGAGAAGAGAGAGAAAGTTGGGAAGAGGGAGAAGAGAGAGAAGGGAGAAGAGAAAGAGTGGAGAAGAGGGAGAAGAGAGAGAAGGGAGAAAAGAATAAAAAGTGGGGAAGAGGGAGAAGAGGTGAGAAAGAAGAACAAAGATATACTTAAGAAGGTGAGAGTAGATCAAAAATATTGAGAACTGAAAGAGAAAGAGAGCAGAAAACTTTGAAGGACAATTATCAGTCTCCAACAAAATCAGTCAAACTGCTTACAATTCTTTAAGTCCAAAACTCATATAACTTCGCTTAGGTATTCAGAAAACAACAGACTCATTGACAAAAATAAATACTTTTCTACACAGAGATTGTACCCCTCACTTGGAATCACAATTAGCACTTGCGTATTTCGGTCCACAATATAAAATCTGATCACACAAAGACAAGATACTAACAACTAAAATTAGACTCCACATTAGAGTTTTTTTTTCTTCAAACATGTTTATTTCCTCTCATGGGAAAATTGCAATCATTATCGTATTTACAAACAATAACATCATTATAACGATAAATTACACAAGCATAATTCAATTTATTCTGGATAAGAAAGTTCATTTCTCTGAAGCAGAGTTCATTCTTCAGGGGCAGTGTGCATCGTCCTCGAAGCCACGCTCAAGAAGACAGCTAAGTTGTCCCTCAGAGACTCCAATCTCCTTGTGGTCTTGGTCAGGTTGACGATGCATCGCAGGCAAGGCACGTTGTCATCTAGCATGAACTCAGCTAACGAGGTCACCCTTGGCAAGATCTCCTCGTCGATGCGCTTGATGTTCCGGGTGAGGAAGACATGGAACCGCTGGACGGTGGTCAGCGTCGAGTCTTCATGGTCAGGGGAAACCTCAGCGCTTTTGACGATGTCATCTAGCAGCTCCTCTTCGATGCACTCGTGGTAGCCAGCGGACGATGTCGAAGCCGGGTTGGCAGACGAGAGACATGATCTGCTGCGGTTGTTGATCATCAGCTGAGCGTGATCTTGGATGGCAGCATCCGACTCACGGTAGGGGGCGAAGCTTGGAACACCCTCGGAGTCTTCCGAGTCGTAGGAGTCTGCACCACTGTCGTAGGAGTCCAAATCACTGTCGAGTTCATCCCCAAGCACAGATGCTGCGTTGGAGTAGCCGAAGGGAAGCGTGGTCAGCTCCCATGCCCGCTGCTCCGGAAGCAGGACATCATCGGTGTCGTCGAAGCCAGTTAGCAGCGAGTTGCGAGGAAACTGGAACTCGGGGACTGGGTTGAAGACCAAAGCATCGTCGAAAGCAGACTCATCGACGTTGGTGGGGTGGTGATGCAAGGGTGTCGATGCAAATGGAGTGAAGTAATCCAGTGGTACTCCGATCCCGACGATTCTAGGTGAGCTGTCTGGTGACGATGCCTCCTCAAGGTTTTGCAGACGAAGAGGAGAGGCAGGAGAGGAAGCAGTACGGCTAGCCACGACTGGGAGGGCTCCGTCATCTTGGATGTTAGAAGCTGTGGGCTCGGTGGAAGATTCTTCTGAAAATAAATGAAAAAAAAAACAAATAATTAGATCAATGAATCTGCATATACTTTGTGATTGTGATAGTTAAATTTTTGAAATCCCATATAAATTGAATCATGAAATACTTTCAACGGAGAATGTGAAGCAAAATGTACTTATATTATATTAGAATGAGCCATTTTAATTGTAAAATATCCAACTTGATATATTGATTTTAAATTTAATTTGCAATAAAATGGCAACAAATAGAAAGAACAGACATCTTGCTGTAATTTTCAAGTTTTAAGAACACGTCTAACTCTAAGGCCAAGAAAACTTTTCAAATCAATATTTGATTTATAAAAGTTGCATTTATTGTCTGCTGATTTTCTCAACTTACCACCATTATTAATGATCTCTGCCTTGTAGTAGCTGCGCCTGTATCGAACTCGGACCTCCTCGCCAACACTGAGATGACCCCTCTGCCGAACTCGGCTACGAGAGACCGTCTCCTCCATGCCGCGGTAGCGGAGTGGTTGAAGCCACCGGACCGTAACGACAGCAGTAGGCATCTTCTTCAAGATGATTAGTGACGAATTGAAGCTGAGGTAAGACTTGTGAATACGGTAGTATTGCGAAGGATTAAGTAGCGATGTTTAATCGACCGGAGCTGATGATAATATGATATGATGCAGTGCAGTTTTAAGAGTTTATATACACCTGCATCATGATCGCATTGGCGGTCGACAATAACTTTCACTGCTTTAGAAAACTTTTAGACCAATCACGGACCGCTTCTATTCATTGTTGCTAGCTAGCTAAGCTCCGGGCTTCGGCGCGGTGCGAGTGGAGATTACGTACGACAATGCGCAGTGAGCTGGACGCATTATATTCGGTTGGCTTTACGCTTTTGTTATGAGCAAGCTCTAGTCTATTGTTATCGTTAGGACAGGTCCTGCTCTCCAGTCCTTTCAACGCTCTTGAATAAGAAGCCATCACTACTATGGAAGGTGTATGAAAAAGTATAATCCTAATCGTACATGATATGCCGATTTATGAGGTTAAAAGATTGAAACATAATAGTTGATTGACTATCCCTCCTCTACCTATTCAATTGATAGGCTTTTGGGCCTGAAAAACTGTTGGACAGAAAAATGTTAAAATCGAAAGATAAAACATATATTATGTAATTAATTTTTACTAAATAGATCTATAAAATAACAAGAAAAAGTGTTTTGCCAGGTCAATTCGCCGTTAGAAAAGTGGTCTACGGGGCGACTCCGGAGGGGAGAGGGTTAGGGAGAGGAGAGGTATAGGGGCCGGGGAGGAACATAAAAATCAAGAAATAACAAGAGAGAAGGAGAGATGGGAATGGATATCAGCCTGACCTCAATGCGTGCATGTAAAGAAATTTGAAGGCATTGTGCACCTTTATGTAAACATATGTCAAAATCATTAATTCAAATGAGTCTCCGGCATTATTTCAACCAAAATAATAATTAAATTAAAATTCTATTCACATTAGCAGTTCTCTGCACTTAACAATTCGATATGGAATCACAGATGAGTAGCAAAATTTAAACCTACGAACTGAATTTAGTAGAAATGTTTGGGTATCGGGTGCGTCAAAGATTTCTACCTGATATTGATATTGTTTGAACTGAAGATATAAAGCATTTTGTAATTTCATTCGAGGTCTATATATAGCAATTTATCCCCCCTCCCGAAAAATTGGATAATTATTTTCAACAAAAAAGAATCGCCGTACATATTGCAGTAAATATATACACTCTAATAACATAAGCTAGATCATAAAATGTTTCAAACTTATTCTTACAAGATAGGATAATAAAATTGCACAACATTGGTGAAATTCGTAGAGGGTGAAAAATCCTAAACTTTCCATCATTGAATATAGCTTTACTTTAATATGTAATGTTCAATGTGAATCGCAAACATTTTCGAGAAATCACACGATGGTATTTTGAAAAGAATCAATGACATTTTCCAAGGGCAAGGCCACAACAGAAGGTCAATGTGTTATCAAGCAGTGAAAGCTATAACCTATAATAAACGCAAGTACGTAATGAGCTGGTTTATTGATAAACATGCGTTCACTAACGTCAGTCATAAGGCTGAAATTAAAAGAAGGGGGGGGGGGAAGTGGCAGCCAACTCCATACATTCGAAGTTGATATGGTAAAATAGAAAAGAAATGCAGAATGAAATCAGAGAAATTAAAATGATAAGAAACTAATAGGATAGGGAATATAAAAGGACAGACTGTTGCGTGAGAAGGCCAGTCTTTGGTAATAAATTTACTGAACATTACTAAGGTATATTGCGAAATGTTATCTTTAGTTTAACATTGATCTTTAGAATAGTAAATTAATTTCAACCATCATGGAATAATTTATTATGAGACAAAATCATACAAGAAGTATTTATTGATGTGTAAAATATTATGGTGTTTTAATATCCTAAATTACTTCATTATATCAAAATCCGTCAATTACAGGAACAGTTGAAGTTTATGAATGCAATTCGACCAATCAGAGGGCTGGATTACTTAAGTGAGGTATATAATTCATTATATCAAAATCCGTCAATTAGGAGTTTTGTAGTTTAATAAATTTTTACTTCTGATTTTTGTTTTGTTTTTTAACGACTCCATGTTAAATGCTTCTTGATATTCATTTTTGTTTGTTTGATACGTCACTTTTATTCAACAGCTTTTTTAGAATATAAACTACTTATTATCATTTATTTATTTGTTATTCAATGTAAGCATTGGTTCATAATCTTTTTGGTGTATGTGTGTGTTTGGGGCAGGGGGGTGAATCGAAAATTAATATCTCAATGCTTTCTTAATAGGTAATAGTTTCCAGCTTTCGAATAACGATTGTCGTTCTTGAGAGCGGTAAGATGAAGGCCTTCTCGCTGATTGGCTGGGCGATGATTAAAGCCCGAATACCGCCGCCCAATCACAGAGCTCCAACTCGGGTAACAAAAGCCTCCAAGAAGAATGGGTCAAAAGGCGCCGCGCATGCTTGCGATCGCTCGGTTAGCGCACGAATTAATGTAGATGAAGACAGGAAACAAAGGGGCCCCTTGACTAGCTGTCAGTCATCGCTATGTGTGCTGGCGATTGCTTGGTTTAATACTAGCGAACAATAGATTAAAACAGGTAACAAAAGGGCTCACTCGAGGAGAGAGCCCCCGAACCTGTACCCCTTGATTCGCTGTCAATCATCGTGGATAGCTTGATCTTGGGGGAAAGTTTCAGGAAAGGACTATAGAGCCAGTTTTCTGGGTATCGGAAACGGCAGAAAATCACTAATTATGCCAAATCTATTTATTAAGAACAAAATAAATACGAAACATATATTCATTACAATAAAATAAGTTTACCACATCATTTACAGTTATGCTTAGAGAAAAAAATTCTTTAAACAATCCCCTTCACCACATTATTATAGAATCCGTCCGATTCACTTTTCTGAAAACTGTTTCATTTTTTTTTTTAAACGTATCTAATTACATGTATTTTATAGTTAGAATAGTATCACTACATTTGAAAACCACCAAGAAAGGACTTGAAAAATGAAAAACATCGGAATAAAAGCTCGCTACCATTAGGCATACACGGGCATCGGAAATGCCTTTCTTCTCATTTCGTAGCATTCAATATACAGTGCGTCCCAGGAAAAAACGAAACCGAGAAGTATCGATGTTCTATCATAACTTAATCACAACTATAATTAATGAATGATACATATTTGGAAAGCTTAGAGTCTCCTCTTTCATGTGATGCTACTCAGATGATGCCTATTTCACGCATGAGTGATAAAAAGCAATTTGAAGGAAGGAAACCAAAAAGACATTTGGCGGGCGGTATCTGAATTTCGAAGAAAAATTCACATTTCTAGAAAGTTGAGTTTCTGCCCTTTCATAATTATGACACCTCAATCAGGAAAAATGAGCGAGGAATGACAAAGTTCTATTTGTTTGAAGTAGTGCTTGCATTTCCATAATTTTATTAAACGAATTCGTTTTCACTGGCTGCCTGCCGTATCAATAAACGAAATTAACAAAAGACTTAACTCCGTTTCGTTGACAATCAGCCGCAGACGAGAGTCTTCATGCATGGCTGATTGTCAACGAAATGGAGTTAAGTCTTTTGTCAAATCTTCTTTTTGCTACGGGAGGCACCCAGTGAAAACGAATTCGTTTGTTAAAATATTATGAAAATGTAAGGGCTACTTTAAACAAACAGAACTTTGTTATTCCTCGCTCATTTTTCCTGATTGAGGTGTCATTTATGAAAGGGCAGAAACTCAACTTTCTAGAAATGTGAATTTTTCTTCGAAATTCAGATACCGCCCGCCAAATGTCTTTTTAGTTTCCTTCCTTCAAATTGCTTTTAATCATCTGAGTAGCATCAACTGAAAGAGGAGACTCTAAGCTTTCCAAATATGCATCATTCATTAATTATGGTTGTGATTAAGTTATGATAAAACATCGATATTCTCGGTTTCATTTTTTCTGGGACGCACTGTATAGCGATTATTAAAGACTTGTTCATTAATTCACAAAAGGCAAATATGATTTTGATTTTATATCTGACTCTTGTTAACTCTCTCTCTCCTACATCTTGTGGAAATTCCATCAGCTGGATATATTCAGTCCCATTTTAATGTTGGATATTTACTAAATCTTGTTTATAAGTACATAACTAATTATGACGGTGGAATATCACCGGATATGGTTTTGAATACATGGTATTGACATACTGTATGAAGCGGAAAGAAGACGGGCTTGTAATCCTATCCTATACCGGGTCCGTTTAGGGTACCGTCCGTTAGACGGGGTCGTTATTGTGCTAAGGATATAATGAAGTGTATGTGCCAGACTGTCAAATCAGATATGGAAGTTAGAATTATTTTGTTGGTATTCAGGGGCCCGTATTGTAAACAGTTGCGATTAATCGGAACTTAATTGCGAATGATATCAATCGCAACTCTGTACATACGAGATAAGAGACTTCAAAAGGCGATTGATTGGAGGACTTGACTTGCGATTCCGAATCAGTCGCAACTCTATCCAAGACGGGACATTTTATATAGGGTTTCATTTTAGGCTCTCTTGAGTTTCTGTCTCTCTCTCCCTCTACAGATTTATATTTGTAACCAAAATTTAGATAGTCCATTTACTGTCTTTACAAATATTGTGGATGTGCTATTTAAACAGCTGCATGATAAATCCATTTGTAAAAGGGGTACTGTAGTATTATACTCTTAATTCATTCAATATCACCCGTTATCTAATCGAATATATTCGTATTGAAATAATATGAAACGGGAAGAATTACAGCTTGTTTAATATCTTTAGAGTCTGTTAATCGAGGAGAAGCGGTACAATAATTGTACGTTGTCAGACAAGACAATTAGCCAATGGTTATTATACCGACTAACCAAAAAAAAACAAGTTCGTCGGTCTTTTTTTCAAAGCCATTAAGCATATTCTTAATTCGAATCATCCTTTCAAATTAAAATGACATTAATGAGACTTAGATAGACAAACCATAATGATCGTAGAACAATATGTCATAATACATTGGACAATCTCGGTTAAGTCTTCTCAATAAACTGAATAATCGTCATCATAATCTTTAGCATGATTATCAATCGCATTATGAACTAAAACTAACGGAAGGTTATTGATCAATGACTTCATAATAGGAAGCTCAGTCAACATGACCAACAGAAGGAAAATAATAATAGTCATACAGTAATATGTCTAAATTGTCTATATTATTTTGAGGTAATGTTGAATTCGTGTAGAAAAGCACGCCCCGAAAGATATGTTTTGTCTTTCGATTTTGACAACACTACAGCAATATTAAAATAAACATTTAAATTGAGAACATATTTTGTCACCAGTGTACTCATATCATTCTCATTATATAGTTGTTTAAAAACAAGTATATTTCGGATTTAAGTTGTTTTATACTGAATCTGATTTAAAATTTCAAATATAATACTTATGGGAATAATCGTATCTTAACCTGTAAACAGATTGTTTATATTGTGGCATGGGTGTTTTAATAATTATTGATTGATAAAACTTTTTTTTTTTTCATTCATGTACAGTTCACACACATTCATAACAATTTATAACTTCAATCGCTTTAGTTTAAATCTAGTTTGAGTTTAGGGATTTTCTATCTTTCCATAATTATCATCATGATCATCGACGTATATCTTGTTATATTCTCTAAATGATTCCATTGTTGGTAAAAAAAAAATTGTCGGTTAGATGATAGTCTTGTACTTGATTGGCTGGGTAATGATTAAAGCGAGAGCATGACGTACCGCTGTCCAATCACGGAGCTCCTTTCCTACTTAGCATTCCGTAACAATAGCGACAAAGATTAAACGAGACGATTACTATTCAACAAAAAGGTGATGGGGACAATATAGCACATCCCCTCTTTTGTATAGGGAAGGGGGGGGGGATTATGCAAGCCTTGGCTTATGTACTGGATAGGAAGTATTAATTTGCTGCCAATCAGGAAGATTCGTAGCTCCTACATAAATCACAGTAATAATTCACAGACCAAGGATTAAGAAATGAGAAAACAAAACAAAATAATAATATAAAGATATCCCCAACAGATATAACTATATGTTATTTATAATTAAATGCAATATTTATTACCAGAACATCCAATATTACTTATTTAGTAGCACTTGTAAAATGATAAATCTCAGTAATAATTCACAGACCAAGGATTAAGAAATGAGAAAACAAAACAAAATAATAATATAAAGATATCCCCAACAGATATAACTATATGTTATTTATAATTAAATGCAATAATTATTACCAGAACATCCAATATTACTTATTTAGTAGCACTTGTAAAATGATACTTTTATTTAACTCCATGTTACGCCGCCGTCCCGTGGCAGTTCCAATTTCTATTTTTGCCCCTTTCTTTTCGAATTAGACAGTCGTTTAACGTTGCTATATTACTTAACCATCACAGTTTAATATAACCTTCTGAAATAATATAGCGTTTGCTTTTTGTTTTATAATAACCTCATTTCTTATTCATGTATTTGATATAAATTCATAATTTGGAACATGTGCCCCCAACCAATGTGGAGTGGGGGGGGGGGGGGGTGATCAGCTTGCTCGTCTTGATCCTTGCATTTATTCCTCCACCTACCATAATCAGTCTGTGTCTCCCTCACATGGCAACCAATGCCTCTTAATAATTGGATCCATAGTTTACGACATTATGACATAAATTGGGCCTATTATGGGGGGGGGGGGGTTGCGATTTTGTCTATCATAATAAACAAGTCAAAAATCTGTTTCCTTAAAATTCAATTCGTGAATAAAAATATTTGTTCAATAATAAATGAATGATGAAACAGACCAATAACATGATTATAATATGAAAGTAAAGAAAATTGATATGAATATTAAATAATCATGTAGAAATACTCATGAAAAAGTCCTAAGCAATGAATTCTCACTGAAATCATCCTTGCCACATTATATTCATGAATTGAATTAAAAGGAAACGGTTTTTATCTTGTCTATTAAGATAAACAAGATCGAACTTTATATTTCATCACTATTGAGTATTAATTGTAACCATAACCTATACCCGGCCACTCATGCTATTGTCGTCCCTATCAGTGAACAGCTAGTCGGGGCCCGCGTGCGCCGATCCCGCCTTACGGGGCCGCTAAGACTGGATTAGAGGCCCATATCCCCTCCCCTACATAATGCAACCAAAGCATGCACTCAATAGACAATCCTAAAAATACAAACGATGATCGTCATTGCGTTCGACATTTCCGCTGTTTTCAATCAATGAATTAGACAATCAATAATCATGATAATGCCATTAGTTGCAATGTTTCCGAGTCCGCGAGTCGACAACATTAACCTAAAAGTAACAGTAAATTAGGAAATGCATTCTTATACTAATTATGTAAACTAAAACCGATATTTTCGACATAAAGATCTAAAGCAATCAGTCACATCGGATTCAGAAGGTAAAATAAAAATACATTTCGTGTAAAACGTGAAATTTGATCTAACCATCAATCTTATATGTTTGACTTCATCTAATAGAGCAGATAACAGTTTTAAATAACAAAGGTCAAATTGTTTGAAATATTACAGATATCTTTAAAGTCAATATTCAACTTCTCCGAGTATTATGGCAAGGACACTCTTCTCCTATTCGAGGCTTTTATATAGGCCTACTATATATATATCTGAGAGATGTATTATTTGTTTATCTTTTCCATTATTATAACATAAAATACGGTTATGTATCACCAGTGGAAATAATAACATAGGAGAAATCCATGCATCAATCGAGCAAAGACATATCGACATTTACATGTTTATTGCTTCGTTAACACCAATGTAGAAGTGTCTTATAATCAATATTCAATATATTGAGTGTTAGTTAATATGAATTAGTAACATATTTTAAAAATTACATATCATTTCATTAATTTACAAGAGTCTCTGAGTCGTGACTTATTTTCTGTTTCATTCTATAATCTGTATTGATATCATGATACTATTGTCTTGTTCCATTGGGATTAATAGTGTCAGCTCGATACAATGAAAAGGAAAATAAAAAAAAGTACTGTAAATTTTAATAGACAGATTGATATTTTCACGTTGTATATTTTAAGCGCGTGGATCAGACAAATCGGGCATACTACCAGCAAATCTTTTTAATATAGTGAAATCGCTGAATCTATTTTTAAATATTTTTTTCGTATAATCATACGTGTTTGACACGAATAAGAAATAGCTTTGAGGGAAAAATATGTACGCGACATATTATTTCGATTCATTTCCTAGTCTTTCTCAGATATAACATTATCTTTTGAATTTCAGCCGCCCCCCCCCCCCCCCCCCCCCCAGCCAGGATTCTCTTGGGAAATAATGATGATCGCATCTGTCATAATTATTTCTTTTCTGGTGGTGGGTCGACCCGTCATTTTAGATAATCCACCAGACATTCTCCTGTACAGGATACACAATTAATTTCAAAATCATAAGGGTGGCAACCCCCCTCCCCCCCCCCCCATCGGCCGTGGAATGAGGCCCCTGTCCACTTTATAAGTCACCTTAGTTTTCATTTCTAATATTCACAAATATTATGGGGATGAACCATTATGTGCAATACATTTATGGACAAGTGCAATAGTTACATTTATGGAAAAGCAAGAAAACCATTTGGTAAAATATATTTAGATTCTTTGAAGGAATGCGTGTCTATAATGTAGTAAATTAAGCATGGTAATGTCTTAAATCACATTTCTGTTATTTTTTTTGTTTCATTATTCTACCCAAAGATTGTAAATAAGAAGCCCAAGTAGGAAATCAAGTCATTATTACTTCAAATGTTTACAATCTCATAAAAGTCTTTTTTTTATATTAAATCATTCATAAGATATCTAATTCATTGCTGAAATTTGCTATGATCCATGAAAGCTCGATCGTTGATAGCTAATCTCATGAGCACCGGTCAGAGATTCTATTGTCCGCCTATACACCCATTGACGCTATTGTTTACGGGATGTATAGTTTGCGCAGAGCTCCGTCAATGGACAGCGGTACTTCGCTTTAATCATTACCCAACCAATCAGCGCGAAGGCTTTGAACTCGCGCCGCTCAAGATACAACTTCTGGATAGAGATTAAAAGAAGTGGGCTTACAGCGTTCCAACGATCTATACAAGTTTTTGCATAAAATTGTTTTCATGAAGCAAACGTAGAAACTGGTTTAACTAATGAAAAAAAGAAGAGATAATCCTTATAATCCTTAAGACATGTAGTTCTTACAAATAAGTTGGATAATTATGATTAAATATTCGTACACAATTATGTGTAAGAGTTAATGAACGAGTTTATGAACAATAGGTTATTGGAACTTGAACGAAATAAGCAATACTGTATTAAAGTCATATTAAAATGCACAGTGAATTATCTCTTCAAAATGATTAAATAATATTAACATTTCCTCTATTATTCAGATGTTATAACATCATAATTGTTGGCATATAGAGCGCGACATACCAAGAAAACTAAACAATAACAATGCCTAGATTTTACTCAAGGCCATCGTGAAAGCATTTGACTTGTTAAATCTATCTTTTAATTTATAAAACATCCCTTTAAGTCCCAAGAAAATTGAGCAGCATTCATCAAATTGATTTCCAAGAAGAAGACAAAATAGAATAATACGGTGTGTGTGAATCATTTTCATCGTTTTATTTTAATGAATGAACTCATATGACTCAGAAGTCAGAATATTATACACAGATGAGAATTGAGTGGTTTTTATTTGTGGTTGATTTCTCTATTGAAAGGGGGTGGTTGCACTCCTGAGTGATTTGTTAAGAATGTTAATTGTCACATAGACTATTATTCGGAAAAAGTGGTCTATTATTTTGTAAAATATAAACATCGAATCAAGCATAATTGATGACATAAAGTGTTCACTATAACAATGAGTTATGATGATTGCTGTCTGGCTTCGCTTGTTCTATTTCGAAAAGAGTTGTCACTTTTAATTTGCAAGTCTGACGCCGTTCTGGGTCCATGAACCGCTGGACAGAACCGCTACACTATAATCCCCGCCTAACGGGCCCGGTGGAAGAGGATTAAAGGGCCGTTTCCTTTCCGCTCAATACTCGGGGAAAGATAATAGAAATTGTGTAAAAATAGCGGCCTTTCCCCTTCAATCTTATTTTACATTTCTTTTCGTTGTATTAAAGACTTAAAACAAAATCTACCGTTACATTCAAAGCCAATCCGATACTTAACTAGTTTTTTTATGAAGTTAAAAGAATGGAAAATCTAACCAACGACAAAATGTAATTAAGTGTACTATATTGTAGCATTTCGAAAGAATTTACACCGCGTCTTAATTATTTCTACAAAATCATGATTGAATGCATGAGTAATAATGAATTCTCATCGTATCAATTCAGATAGCTTAATTACTTCACTCTACCAAGAGTCATGGACCTCATATTTTCATAATATTGCTAAGTTTTAACAGGTGAATCATGTTATATTTCAAAAACCTGTCTATTCCGACATGGGACCACGGTCCCGGTGACTATTATATACATAATAGTATATTACGTGCAGGAGTAATGAACGAGTTTATGAAAAATAGGTTATTGGAAGGTGAAAGAAAAAAGCATTGAATTAGCATTCAATGTATGGTCATATTAAAATACACGATGAATTATATCTTCAAAATGATAAAATAATAAACAAATCCTCTATAATATAACATCATTTTGTTGGCATTAGAGCGCGACATACAAACAAAACTATACCACGACATTACGTAGATTTTTTCGCAAGGCCATGAAAGTATTTGAATTGTATCTATGGTCAAAGGCTATGCAGGGAAAGGGGGCTGCGACCCCGAGTGATTTTAGAATTCAAACAATAATTGTCACATAATTTGCAGTCAAAAGTGGTCAAGTTTAGTTTGATGAAAAATTTGTTCACCATAACAATGAGTGGAAATATGTCGCCTGGCTTCTCTTGTTCTATTTAGAAAAAAAGTGACATTAATATTTAATGAATAAAGATTAATGTTGGTAAATTTTCTAACATTAGGCAGTTTAATAAGATGTTCTGCGTCTTACTGCATCATATTGCAAATTAACTCAAGTTTATCATCAAATTTATGAACAGAATAATAGGGAACAACCCAGGATTTTCCATAGAATGGAATATCTTTATCCATTTCTGACAAAATGTCACTATTAATTTGCAAGTCTGACGCCGTTCAGGGTTCATGTATCCGCTGGCCAGAACCGCTACACTAATCCCCGCATAACGGGCCCGGTGGAAGAGGATTAAAGGGCTGTTTCCTCTAGCTACGATCATTATCTGGGCAAAGATAATAGAAATTGCGTAAAAATGGCGGCCTTTCCCCTTCAATCTCATTTTACATTCCCTTTGGTTGTAATAAAGCCTGTAAATAAAAATCTACCGTTACATTCAAAGTCAATCCGATACTTTAACTATAGATTTAGTATGAAGTTAAAATAATGGAAATTCTAACTAAAGACAAAACTAATGGTACTATATTCAGCCTTTTCACACACAGCTAAAATTCATCGTATCTAGTGATGATTAGAATCATCGTAAAATTTTAAACATGTTTATAGACAAAATTTCCTAGTGTGAACATCGTTTATACGATGTTGGGATAGATACGAAGTCGCGATAGCATTTTCATAATATCAGTGCTAAACTTTGAACAGGTGCATTATGTAATATTCTAAAAACCTGGCTATTCCAAAATGGGACCACGGTGCCGCTTACCATTATAACAAGTTCCTCTAAAATAAAGACTTGAGTAAACTGCAACCATTTTTCATCTAATGTGAAGTTAAAATAGTTTTGATACTGAATTGTAGTAATAATTGTTTACAATCAACGTGACATGCGGTTGTTTACAAATAATTTCATTTAGTAGAGCATAGGTATATGCTTTATACCAACTTTGTACACTAGCTACAAAGAAACTGGAGAATATGGAGTAATACTATTAGATTTAACCGTCATTACTTTTTCACAATCACTCATAATTATGCTGGGATTTCTCATCAAATTTCTGATATTAACAAATTCGTTGATTCAATCACTGAATGAAATGACTTGTATGGGATTGAGACCAACTTTGATCATTACGGAGAAACAGGATAACTAATAAGGCAGTGTTAATATTATTAGATTAATAATTTCGTTACTTTTCAATAAATCATTCATATGACAGGATTTTTGTTCATTATCATATTATAATCCACCACTGAAACTTCCAAGGAAACTCCTATTGTCTAACTTTGACAATCCCTGCGATAGCGGACGTGCATCGCGTGGCTCTTTGAAGCTATTGTTTTACAGCGGTATGAACTTTAATCATTGCCCAGCCAATCAGGGTGAAGGCTTTTAACTCGTGCCGCTCAAGTTACAAAGGTGAACTTCTGTATGGAGATTAAATAAGAAGTTGGCTTATAGCGTACCAATGATCTATACAAGTTTTTGTCTAAAGTTGTTTTCAAGAAGCAATGGTAGAAACAGGTAATTTAATATTAAAAAAGAGATAATAATGACAATCATCTGTAGTTCTTACAACTGAGTTGCAAAATGATTAAATATCCGTACATAATAGGAGCAATAGGTTATTGGAACGTGAAAGAAAAAAAACATTACCTGTATTAATGTCATATTAAAATACACGATGAATTATCTCTTCACAACATAAACAGAGGACTAAGAAAATAAACCTATTCTCCATATTTTGCCATTTATTATAATGTTCTGTCACGGGTATTCGAGCACGATGTACCAAGAAAGGTATATAAACAGACGCTGAAATTACAAATATTATTGCATGCCATTAAAGCATTTGAATTGCTTATCTAATTTATAAAACATCCCTCCAGGTTCTCAGAAAAGTGAGCATCATTAAAAAATTTGACGTTTTATTTTAATGATTCAAACGGCATAATTAATATTTATGTTTGAATCCTTTTTATCAATACTAATGGATGAACTTATATGGCTCAGATGATATTAAATTTTATTTCTAGTCGATTTCTCTATTCAAAGTCTTCGGTGGAAGGGGATTGCAGCCCAAAGTGATTATACAAATCTTATCAAGTATATAATTTAGATGAAAATATACATGTTCACTTGAACAGTTAGTCGAATGTTGCCGCATGGCTTCACTAATCTTGTTCAATTTTAAAAGGAGTGACACTAATCTGATATAAACAAAGATTAATGTTGGTAATTATTTTCGTACATTGTAGTAGGAAGTTTAATGAGATGTACTGCGTCTAACTGCAGAATTTTAAGTTTCAGGATGGCCATGGGAGCATTGTTTATCTATTTTCCCCATAAAACATCCCTTTACGTTCTCCTAAAAGTGAGCAACATTGAGCAAAGATTTCAAATTGGAAAATATATAATAATACATTTCTGTTGGAATCCTTTTCATCAATTAATGGATGAGTTCATAATTATGGCATAGATGAGCAAATAACACATAATGATACAGTCTGCTATTTTATCTATAGTGATACATCTAATACTAATTAATGGGGGAAGGGGCCTCAGCCCTGGTAAACCGTAGCCCAAAGGGATTTTATAATTGAATAATCGGGTTATGTAAATTTATAGGCCTATATCTTATCAAGTATATTTTGATGACGAGATTAAGTTAAGAACGATAATTTTGATCATGATTACATTTAGAATGGGATATCTTTATCCATCTATTAAACGTCACTTCTAATTTGCTAGTCTGACGCCGTTAAGGGTCCATGAAACCTCTGACCAGAACCGCTACACTAATCCCCGCCTAACGGGCCCGATGGAAGAGGATTAAAGGGCCTTTTCCTCTACGATCATTACTCGGGGAAAGATAATAGAGGCATAATAGAAATTACGTTAAAATGGCGGTCATTTGCCCTCAATCTCTTTTCACATTTCCGCTTGTTATTATAAAGGCTGTTAACAAAATCTACCGTTAGTCTTCCAGTCAATCATTATGAATAGTACATCAACAAAACGAAGTTAACTGAATGAAAAGTCTAATTGATACAAATTGTAAATGGTATTAGTGTTCGCTTTTAAAATTAGAAGGAGTTTAAACGGCATCTTTGTTCTTGTTCAACAAAATCATACTTGCATAAACCATTGAATCATAATCAAATCTCACCATGTCGAATGTTAATGTTCATTGTCTTATATTTGCGCTCCCTCCAACACAGATAAATGTAATTATTGCAATTTGATTCCTTGGAGTGGTTTAATTCTTTAGAACAATATCGCATTGCAAATATTCGATAAGTTGGAAATTGTATTAAAATGAAGAACAGCAGAAATAAGATGTTATGCTTAACACATAGCTTATTTTACTTTATTGAAAGTCCTAAAACTTATATATCTTTTCATAATCTTGCAAGTATAATCATATTATACTTTGTTATCTTATAATCTACCGAGTCGGATTGGACCGTTGTCCTGTTCGCTATTTCAGGTTCTTTTTTTGTTGTTGATAAAAACTTTGTATACAAAAAAGAAACTATAATCAATACGAGGAAAGTAAATAACACTATACATTAAAAACGAAATTTAATGTCCCTTTTTCTCAATCAATCTAACATACGACTAATTACAAATAAATTGATTCAATGGAGCAAAGGTATAGGATTAAGTACAAATGTGTATATTCGATAGAAACTAAATAACAGAGGGTTATACTATAGCCTAAGATTTATCAGTTAATTAATTTTTCGCTATCATTCATTTAAGGGGATTTCTGATGTTAACAAATTCGTTGATTTATTCAAGGAAAGGTATACCAACTTTGTACAAAAGGAAGAAACGGGATAACTGATATGGCAGTGTAATACTATAAGATCAATCAATTCATCACTTTTCCACACTCATTCATATGATAGGATTTCAGATCATTGCCTTATTATAATCCATCTCTGAAATTTCCATTTTGATTCCTTGGAGGGGTTTAATTCTTTAGAACAATATCGCATTGCAAATATTCGATAAGTTGGAAATTGTATTAAAATGAAGAACAGCAGAAATAAGATGTTATGCTTAACACATAGCTTATTTTACTTTATTGAAAGTCCTAAAACTTATATATCTTTTCATAATCTTGCAAGTATAATCATATTATACTTTGTTATCTTATAATCTACCGAGTCGGATTGGACCGTTGTCCTGTTCGCTATTTCAGGTTCTTTTTTTGATGTTGATAAAAACTTTGTATACAAAAAAGAAACTATAATCAATACGAGGAAAGTAAATAACACTATACATTAAAAACGAAATTGAATGTCCCTTTTTCTCAATCAATCTAACATACGACTAATTACAAATAAATTGATTCAATGGAGCAAAGGTATAGGATTAAGTACAAATGTGTATATTCGATAGAAACTAAATAACAGAGGGTTATACTATAGCCTAAGAGTGATCAGTTAATTAATTTTTCGCTATCATTCATTTAAGGGGATTTCTGATGTTAACGAATTCGTTGATTTATTCAAGGAAAGGTATACCAACTTTGTACAAAAGGAAGAAACGGGATAACTGATATGGCAGTGTAATACTATAAGATCAATCAATTCATCACTTTTCCACACTCATTCATATGATAGGATTTCAGATCATTGCCTTATTATAATCCATCTCTGAAATTTCCAACGCAGTACCTATTTTCCACGTTAATCTATTGTTTAACTTCGACAAAACCAGAGCTGGCATTTTGGGCATCGCGCGGCTCTTTCACGCTATTGTTACCGGTATTAGAGCTTTAATCATCGCACAGCCAATCAGGGCGAAGGCTTTTGACTCGTGCCGGTCAAGCTATATACAAAGGCGAACTTCTGTATAGAGATTAAATAAGAAGTGGGCTTACAGTTTACCAACGATCTATACAAGTTTTTTTTTTAAATTGTTTTTATGAACCAAACGTAGCAACTGGTAATTAATGAAAAAAGAAGAGATAATCATGATAACCCTCAAGCCTTTAGTTCTAACAACTGAATTGCACAATTATGATTGAATATTCATACATAATTAATGAACGAGTTTATGAACAATTATATAGCTTATTGGAACGTGAAAATAAGCAATACCTGTATTTATTTCATAATGAAATATACGATGAATTATCTCTTCAAAACATATACGGGGGGACTAAGAAAATAAACCAATTCTCCATATTTTGCCAATCATTATAACATTATTTTTTCAGCATAATTATATTCGAGCAAGATGTACCAAGAAGGGTATAAACAGACAATAAAATTACATACATTTTCGCATGTCATTAAATCATTTGAATTGTCTATGTAATCTATAAAACATCCCTCCAAGTTCTCAGAAGATTGAGCATCATTAAACAATTTGATTTCAACAAAAAAATGATTCAAACAGAATAATAATGTTTGAATCCTTTTTATCAATACTTATGGACGAACTCATATGGCTTAGAATATTAACGAATCACACAGATGATATTCAATTTTATTTCAAGACAATTTCTCTCAAAAAAAATCTGCGGGGGAAGGGGCTGCAGCCCCAAATGATTTTAGAATTGTTAACAATAATTGTTGTCACATCATATGCAGACAAAGTGGTCTATTTGTACACTATACAAATCTTATCAAGTATATTTAGATGACATAATATATTTTTCACTTGAAAATGGGTCGAATTTCGCCGCCTAAGCTTCACTTGTTTTATTTAGAAAAAAAAGTGACATTTACATTATGTAAACCAAAATTAATGCTCGAACATTTATCTGACATTATGCAGTTGAATAAGATGTTCTTCGTCTAATTGCAGAATTAGAAGTTTTCGGGATGGCCATATGGAAGCATTTGATTAGTTTATATATTTTTTCCATAAAACGTCCCTTTACGTTCTCGTAAAGGTGAGCAACATCGAGCATCGATTTTAAATCGGAATTCGGAAACAAATTTTTGTTGGAATCTTTTTATAAATTTATTGATGATTCAATATGGCACAGATGAGCAAATAACACATAATTCAGTCTGCTATTTTATTTACAGTGATACATCTAATTATATTTCACGGGGGGAGGCGCTGCAGCTCCGGTGAACCACAGCCCAAAGTGATTTTATAATTGAAATATCTGTTTACTTGTCACATTGTCTTCAGAGTGGTCTATTTGTAAATTCTATAGGCCGATATCTTAACATGTTATTTTAAGGACGAAATTAAGTATTTGCTATAAATATTTGCAAATCATAAGACAGGAAAGTTGATATTCGGGCTGGATACGTCAGCCCCAACCCCCCCCCCTCCCCTTAACGTCATGATCAATAACGAGATTTTATTAATAACTAATTACATAAACATATACAAAAATGCTGGCAACCATTTTGGGAAATGAATCTAACTATTCTACGGTTATGGTTTGATATGATAAGATGTACTCAATCTGCTTGCAAACTTAGAAATTTGAAAATCAATTGAAACCCTCAATATTATGAAATGATACAAACAGAACGCATGGATACCGGAGCGCTGCCTTCAAAAGAGCGATACTCTTGATCATGATTACATTTAAAATGGGATATCTTTATCCATCTATTAAACGTCACTTCTAATTTGCTAGTCTGACGCCGTTAAGGGTCCATGAAACCTCTGACCAGAACCGCTTCACTAATCCCCGCCTAACGGGCCCGATGGAAGAGGATTAAAGGGCCTTTTCCTCTACGATCATTACTCGGGGAAAGATAATAGAGGCATAATAGAAATTACGTTAAAATGGCGGTCATTTGCCCTCAATCTCTTTTCACATTTCCGCTTGTTATTATAAAGGCTGTTAACAGAATCTACCGTTAGTCTTCCAGTCAATCATTATGAATAGTACATCAACAAAACGAAGTTAACTGAATGAAAAGTCTAATTGATACAAATTGTAAATGGTATTGGTGTTCGCTTTTAAAATTAGGAGTTTAAACGGCATCTTTGTTCTTGTTCAACAAAATCATACTTGCATAAACCATTGAATCATAATCAAATCTCACCATGTCGAATGTTAATGTTCATTGTCTTATATTTGCGCTCCCTCCAACACAGATAAATGTAATTATTGCATTTTGATTCCTTGGAGTGGTTTAATTCTTTAGAACAATATCGCATTGCAAATATTCGATAAGTTGGAAATTGTATTAAAATGAAGAACAGCAGAAATAAGATGTTATGCTTAACACATAGCTTATTTTACTTTATTGAAAGTCCTAAAACTTATATATCTTTTCATAATCTTGCAAGTATAATCATATTATACTTTGTTATCTTATAATCTACCGAGTCGGATTGGACCGTTGTCCTGTTCGCTATTTCAGGTTCTTTTTTTGTTGTTGATAAAATCTTTGTATACAAAAAAGAAACTATAATCAATACGAGGAAAGTAAATAACACTATACATTAAAAACGAAATTTAATGTCCCTTTTTCTCAATCAATCTAACATACGACTAATTACAAATAAATTGATTCAATGGAGCAAAGGTATAGGATTAAGTACAAATGTGTATATTAGAAAGAAACTGAATAACACAGGGTAATACTATAGCCTAAGCGTGATCAGTTCATTACTTTTTCACTATCATTCATATAAGAGGATTTCTGATATTAACCAATTCGTTAATTTAATCAAGGAAAGGTATACGACTTAGACAAAATGTGTACATCAGTGAAACGGGATAACTAATAATGGCAGTGTAATATATTAGATCAATTAAAATAATCATCATCTTTCCATAACCATTCATATAAATTATAGCAAACAGATCATTGCTTTTTATTAATCCATCTCTGAAATTTCTTTCGCAGAACCTATTGTCCACGTTAGCCAATAAATTCCGACAAACCCCGCGATGGCGTCCGGGCTATTGTTACCGGAGGATTAGCCAATAGCCGGTTGGGCGCTCGGCGATTGGACCGCGATGTTAGAGCTTTAATCTCATACAGCCAATCAGCGCGCACCCTATCACCTGACCGCTGGTGGTGCGCTGGCTACTGAACTAAGCCAATAAATGGGCGCGCTCATCCAGAATAATCTCATATCCATTATCGTTTGTTACTCATCTCGCCTAGCCACGCATCGTTTACTCATCTCGCTTCGCCACGCTTCGTTTACGTCACCAGTGCTTCAACTTCGTCGCCTGCTCAGAACTTCCAGCTTACTATATCATCTAATATGGCTCCTTCCGTCACTGACGCTCCCGCTCACTATGTCTCCGTCGTGATGTGCTCCGGTCCGTCCTCAGGGATGGTGTTTGCTGTACTCGAACAAGACCTCGTCCACCGTAGCAAGAAGCTCAACATCGGTTCTCACGTTCTGGTCAAGCGACATGATGGCAGCAAGAGGTGCAAAGGCGTCGTTGTTCACTTGAATCGTAAGTTTAGAACTTCGCATAAATCCACTTTTATGTTTTAGCAAAGAACTGCTTTATATACCCAAACTAAATGTTTTGTTTATCACTATTTTCTTTTAATTACATAATTATATAAACAAATAACTATATAGAATTATACCCTGAATTTAAAACAGTTGCATTGAACAATTAATTATTTGCTTTATTGCTATCTTACCGTGTATTCCAATCCCAATGTGAACATGTTATTTATCTATTATCTCTTTCTTTTTCTTTGTTACAGCATTCATCAACGCCAGAGTACCTCCTCCAGCCCAGGCCAGCGCCGTCCCCGTCATCACCCCGCCCAGACAGCGACTCGCTAAGCGTCCACGGGAGCCAGAGCAGCCAAGCCTAGCCGACAACGGATTGATCCACGCAGCGAAGCGGTTCAAGCCTGTTCCGTCTAGGCCCATCACTCTACCGGGTGTCTCGTCCTTCCAGCCAGCCATGTTGGAGAGAGGTCCACGCGGTGCTGTCCTCATCCCCTGCTTCAACCACCAGCTTGAGCATCAACACCGTCGCCTCTTCTCCACCGATTTTTGTCTATCTACCCGCTACCCGAGCCGACAACGCGTCCGCCGAGAGCTGATCTACACCAAGACGTCGATGATGCTGAAGAGTTCGTCAGCACCTGTCAGCGTTGAGGAGCTCGACGGCATTGTACCTCTCGAATGCCTCGACAACGTCGTCACCCTGGACCAACTCGGCGCCTTCGTCACTCAAGCGTTAGAGGCAGCCGTCGTTCCCGTCAGCCCACTTCACCCTACTCCTGTTCGGCCCGTCGCACCGACTAGCTTAGAGTTTCGCCCGCTCCGCCCAGCTCCATACTCCCGTAGCCTCATGGTCGCTGAGCCACGTCGAGTCACCGGGTACCGCGCCGAGCCTCGCACCGCCCGCCGTCAGGACGTTAGACCACTACGATGCGTCCTTCCTGATCTTCTTATGACTTCGCCACGACTGGGTTAGAACAATCTTTTCGATTTATCTTGATATTTCAGAGCTAACTTATTAGCGTTACTTTAGCAGAAGCTATTCTTGCCTTCATTTTGTTAATAATATTTTTCAATTTCATTCATGTTCCTTGAGTTAATCACATCAAGTTTCGACTTTTTGACTGCTAAATAATATTTGACTCTACTTTACGAAACTGAACATTTTCAGCTATGCAGTTCTTGCCAATATTGTGTAAATAATATTTGTCAGTGTCACTTATGTTTCTGGTGTAATCATATCAAATTTCACATTTTTTGTTGCTAATTAGTTTTTATTTACAAAACATTGAAACTGATAATTTTAGCTTGCCTATAAGTTGTATAACTAAAACAATAACTGAGCATTATTTCAGCTATACTATTACTTGTTGTATTATTTTCATACTTGCATTTGACAGGGATTTTGTTCCCGAATTTGTTTATATGTTGTATATACAATGCCTCTTGCCAGATGTGTACATGCATGTGTAGATAATATCATTTGTAAATATCATGTAAAATAGATTGTAAATAATTTGTACATGCTTGTTAAGCAACTCTGTTGTAGATTGTAAATAACGTCTGCAATGAATGCAAATGTTTGTAAATAAAACAATGTATTGAACTCTAAAATATACTTGTCTTACTCTACTTATCTGTCACGAAAATGTTGTTGATAAATGATGTTGCTCGATTGTGAAGTTGCATGGTTGTAAAGTGGCTGAACAATGGTGATCGGTTGTGATGATATTGAATGATGTTGCTCAATTGTGTTTTGTAAATGTTGCTTGTTTGAATATTAAACATTTTCATTACTCCATGCCATCAAATACTTCTCATCCTTTCTTCTCTTTCTCAATCAACTACCAAGAACAAATATTTTCCCAACGTCTATACTAAGCCGATTTAATCTTATTCCTGCTTTCATCTTATCATTTCCCTTTTAACTCTCTCCTCTTTTCCATATCTCTCCATCTTGATCTCTTACCTTTAATCTTCCCATACTACAGTAATTATAATAATAATACATTACGATTATAATGCGCTTAATACATTGTTTCTAAGCGCAAGAGAAAGAAGAAAGGAAAAGTGAGAAATACTAAAGAAACATGTTAAAAATATTTAATTACAAGTAAACGGAAAAGTAGAATATGACATTCCACAAAATAAGTACTGCATCGAAATTGATTGAAATTATAAATAAACCAGATATGGACTCAGAATTATAATAAACCATGTCAAATATTCGAATACAACTTAAATACAAACTACAAATTCCCTGAACTGACTGTTTTAAAATTGGCTCTATTAAAAAAAAAATTAAAGCTTATTTTTCTGTTTCATCTTATTTCCCTTGCATATCCTTCCCTTTCTGTTTTCCAACATTAAATGCATGTTCATTAAAATGTGTAGGTAACAAAAAGGCTTGAGTATATGATTAAGAAAAGCAGGATGATTAGTTGAAAAATGAATTAAAAAACAATGACTTATCAACAACAGGGTGAGTGTGTGTAAGTGGGTCAATTCAAATTGGTGGGATTTTTTGGAACTAGAAATTCCCTTCTGACTCCAAACAGATGATATCTGCTCAGTGGAATATAAGACGGATAATAGTGAATAGCATATAACTTAAAGTCTAAGTCCACTCCAAAAATAATTAGTTTTTAATAGATGCAGAAAAACAAGAGATACAGAGCAAAAAAAGTTTGAGTAAAATCGGAAAACTAATAAGGAAGTTATGAATATTTGAAAACGTATGAAAAACTATAGAACAAGGGAAATCACTACACAAATTGCCAATTTGTTTATCAGTTTGTGACGTCATGGCCTCACTATCTATCAATTGCTTTATATATTTTAATCCCATTAATTTCTCTTTTTATCCCCCAAAACTTGATTTCCATATGCCTTTTGCCCAGGTAATATGATTTGTATCATATTGTGGGCATGCATTTTGTCAAAATCTTTTATGAACTTTGAAGAATTGATACTATTTTCTGAATATTGTATATTCATAATTATTGATTTTTATATAAATGGTTTATTAACTGAAGAAAGTAAGGAAGTTAAAAGTATGAAAAAACTATAGAACAAGGGAAATCACTACACAAATTGGCAATTTGTTTATCAGTTTGTGACGTCATGGCCTCACTATCTATCAATTGCTTTACATATTTTTATCCCATTAATTTCCCTTTTTATCCCCCAAAACTTGATTTCCCTATGCCTTTTGCCCAGGTTATATGATTTGTATCATGATGCGTGCATGCATTTTGTCAAAATCTTTTATGAACTTTGAAGAATTGATACTATTTTCTGAATATTGTATATTCATAATTATTGATTTTTATATAAATAGTTTATTAACTGAAGAAAAAAAAAACTCTTTATTTGTGTATTCACAAAAAAACATATTACTATCAATAACGTGGATGCTGGGGTGAAGAAATAAGGTTCTTAGGGGTTAAATGGTAAATTTATATTATCAATATAAAATAAAGAAAACAATTAGTGGACAGTGAGTGAGTGAGTTGCCAATTTGTCTTGTGATTTCCGAAGTTGTTCATGACATTATAAATTCATAACTTTATTATTAGTTATCCGATTTTGCTCAAACTTGTTTTGATTGGTTTGTCTGATTTTTCTGCTTCTATTGAAAGTAAGTTATTTTTGGAGTACAGAGATGTGTTTTTTGCACTAAAATATACTACAGGAGACGTACTGACTGTAAAAAACCTCTTTCAAATCTTGTACCCAACAATACGCCATCAAATCATACAGAATATACGTCAAAGCAGTATCAGCATTGAAATATCCCATTCCATAGTCAAACTCACCAATCACATTGCATCATAAACATATGTATATATATTTATATAAATATATGTACTTCATTAATTTTCTGACCTCCGCTCAAACATATCTTTATCCACACACATGTTAGTGCTACAAATAGCTCACGCAAATAGGAAAAAATGCCATCAATGCTGTCACATCATTGTATTATATACGTCATTCATATATACTTGTTCATTGATTGGTTAAAAGTTGTTAACATGATTAAAAATAAACACACTGTTTGGCAAAAGGTACTATCTACGGCTACCCAGTCGTAAATAGTGCCTCAACTAAAAGTACTATTTACGGATAGCAAAAATGAACACAGTACTCATGTCGCAGTGCGTAAAGTATTGAAGTAAATTGAACCTAGTCGTTGAGTATAAGATTGCGACATTTTGTTGCCATCCTATGAGTGATCCCTGCAAAATGAGTGAAGTATACAAACAAATATATACTGCCTTTATACACATATACATGCACCATGCCATTCACAACATCCCCACATCACCATGGTAACTATCTCAACAGCCAATGAAATTTAAAGAAAAAACATACATATCATGCGACTTACCACTGTCTCTGCATGCATCTTATCGCTATAGTACTGGCTGACCTCCCCCTCGCTCGGAGGTCATCAGTTTGTTAAAACCAATCCTAAATTTCATGTGCACAATGCCATCCACATCATTATGGTAACCATCTCCATCGAAAACATGCATATCAATCATGTGACTTACCACTGTCTCTGCATGCATCTTGTCGCTAGTACTGTCCGACCTGGCTCTCACTCGGAGGTCATCGATCAGTGACCTCTTCTGACTCAAATCACGATCAAGATGTTGAATTCTGTTCACAAAGTAAGATGAGATGTAGAAATACTTATTTACAGAGAGGTTCATGTAATTTATTAAATAAAGTGGAGACTATAAGATTTGTTTGATTGTTTCCTTTTAAATGAAAAATTGAGATTACATCTTTAAAGTGAAGACATATTTTAATTGCTTTTTGGATCATAATAAACACAATTTTAGTATGTGCTTATCATCTACAGTTCAGTATTACTAACATATTTGCATTTTGATTTTTCAAATAAATAACAATTAAAACTTAGTAGTTTTCTCAAGTGGATAAATTGTGCATACATCTATCTAAACTATCTGCCTAATTACATGCTTATGTACATGTAGCTTTATGATGTTGTGGAATACAAATAGGACCATTCTACATGTTAGCTACTTCCTACAAGAGATATACTACTTAATAATAATATTCCGCTTTGATATACCGTAGCGCCCAATACATCAATACAACAATGTGTCTAAACGCTTTACAGATATTATTACCCCAGTCATTGAAATCAGGCTTACCCGCGCACAATGTATGCACATTCTCCACTCCCTGGGTAGCATTACTTACTTGCTTTCCAAATTCTTAATGGTGTCATTGAGTGTTTCTTTCTCTGTTTTCATGGCCTTGATTACACTTCCTTGCCTCACAATCTCACTAGCCTGATACTATAAACAATCAAAAGAATTATGAGGAATAAAAATGTGAATCAATTATTATCATCACATATTTCTCTCACAATCTCACTAGCCTGATACTATAAACAATCAAAAGAATTATGAGGAATAAAAATGTGAATCAATTATTATCATCACATATTTCTCTCACAATCTCACTAGCCTGATACTATAAACAATCAAAATAATTATGAGGAATAAAAATGTGAATCAATTATTATCATCACATATTTCTCTCACAATCTCACTAGCCTGATACTATAAACAATCAAAAGAATTATGAGGAATAAAAATGTGAATCAATTATTATCATCACATATTTCTCTCACAATCTCACTAGCCTGATACTATAAACAATCAAAAGAATTATGAGGAATAAAAATGTGAATCAATTATTATCATCACATATTTCTCTCACAATCCCATTTATAGCTTATAAATTGATATCGTAAATGATAGCTGATCCATTACTATAGTCATCTATTATTTTTTTATTTCAACTACAGAACACCATACAATATATGCAAGTGTATAATTTCACACAGGGGTATATAAAGAGACAGAGAGAGAGGAGGGATTTGAGGAGAAAAAACAGAAAGTGACAAAACTATTATATATTTAAAGGAGAAGTTCTTATATAGTGTTCTGAGATTATATATACGATTCCCTGTTTAGTACTTCTTTGTGTGACATTAACTTTTTAGATTTTCCACATCAAACTTATTGATTATCCAGTTCAATACATTCACCAAATACTGCTAATCTAGGCCATTATTACGAAAAATAAACCACTATCTTTCTAACCTTGAGCCGAGCCTCAGAGCTTTTCCACTCTGAATCAGAATGTTTATCTGTTCTCTGCTTGGTTAGATCCTGGTTTTCAGCTTGCAACAGGTCCTTCTCTTTCTTGGCTTCTCCCAGATCATGAGTTAGTCTCTAAGAATGGAAAATAAACAAATTCAATAACTTTATAGGGCTGAGATTGGAAATCATAACAGATTTTTATAAACTAATATACTGTACAGCATCTATTTCAATCAATACTTTATTATCTATAAATCATACATGGAAATTTGTTTTGTTTACATGCACGATACAAAATATATACAGATAATGGATATGACGATAATACAATATAATGTTAACAAGTATAGAACAGGGAAAAATTACAAAAATATCACAGAAATAGGAAATGATGATAATACAATATTCTAAAAGATATAAAAACAGGAATAAATGCAAATTAAACCAAAAAGAGATAATTTCTCTGTCATATTTCGATAGTGCTTTAGCTCAGATATTATAGAAAGGATTGAAATTCACTAACCTGGATAGTAATTTTAGAATTCTGATGTCTACCATTGGCAAGATTCAAGTCTGACTGCAGAGCATCATTGGTGTCCTTGTACTCTACAGCAGCCTTCTGTAACATACGTCTCTGCTCCTGAAGAGAAGCAACCTGGAAAGAAGGTTGACAGGCCACTGGTAATAATCTTCAAGAACAGTCAACAAAGTACTTGATGAATCTGACAGTAAATGAGTATCTCTTTTATGAGGGAAATTACATTCTGATGAGCATTCTCTGAGCTTTGTAAAACACATGCTCTTTCGACCATTGCTCAGTCAGTCGATAGCCTAATAGAATTTTTACCTTCAAACTTGGACCAAACATGAAACCCTACCCTAATCCTACATCTTTAAACAAGAGAAAGCCCAGAGTGATTGTAGCTGGAGCATATGTCGCATCACCTTCTTAGAATCACAGTACACAGGACAAGATTCTTCTAAAGCTACCTCACACAAAAACAAAAGTAACTCTCGGAGATTGCGTTATCAGTTGCGCCGCACCAAATTTTTTGAATAACCTACCATTACACGTAAAAAAGCCTCATCTGTTGCTGTTCTCAAAGTTTTGTGAAAGACGCACTCGTTTTCAGGAGTGTTAGAATAGTTTTTTTTTTATTGTGTGTCTTTATAATAGTATTGTTAGGAGCTTGTATTCATCACAGCGCAGTAGAGTATATTTATATAGTAGCTGCACTATAAAAATTGATCTAATCATTATTATAATCAATAACCAGTACCTGTTGTTGTAGAGCACCCAGTCTACTCTTTAACACATTCACTCCACCCGGTCCTGGACTAGATCCTCTGGTTCTGCTTGCTGCTTTCTTGCTTCCTGTCTGACTGGAGATACTCAGGCTCTTGATGGGCGACGTTGCAGTGTCTCTCCTTGAAGAAACTGAGAAATAGTGATACTAATGTCAAACCAGAAGCTCTCATACAACGAAACTTCACAAGGCATACAAAATAGCCATTTGCTAAGCAAGAACATTTTGTGCATAGCAAAAAGTTGGTGTTGTGTCAGTTAGTTGAGATTAATCCATTTTGCCACATGAAATTCTCATTACTTGAATCATTCAAGGAATTTGCAGAAGTTTTTTGTTTTATATGTACTATTGTGTTCAAATTTGTTCTAAAACCTATTGCGATACAGTATCAATGTATAATGGTTTACTCAGAGTCAGGGCTACAGAATAATATCTGCTGTACAACTGAGAGACGTGGCTCATCAAATTTGAAGAAAACAAATTGTTGATTCTGTTAAACTTCTCCCTTCTCACAGTGGAAATAGAAAAGAGAGAACGAGGCAGAGTAAATTTACAAACCTGTTATATACCGCTACATGCAAATGGGCATTGACTTTATAACTACCGGTTGGATACCGTTTGACAATGACAGCAACATGATGACCTGGCCCCATCTTTTAACGAGTTACGATCCAAATCAATCGTAAGTCTTTCCATCAATCATAAGTTTGCCGTCTTCTATCTCTTATGTATATAGTTGCGATTGATATCAACTCTTTACAAGAAAGGGGCCTGGACACTACCTAGTATCTGCATATATATGAATCACTAAACTTTATTGAAAATAGAAATCCACACCCAAACTACAACAATTTTTTATAAAAAACTTACTCGGTGAGATGGGTTGAATACCAGGGAATATTGCTCCCTCTGTTGACAGCGTGGAGCCACTGTCACTTCCTTCTGTTTCAGTCATGATACCACTCTCTGCAATTGCAACTGAAGATCAAAGACAATAGAAGAATTATCCTAACGATTAGTATCGGGTAATAAGAAAATTACCATCATGGATACAGTATTTGTGTACTGCCCCTAAGTTCCACCAAATTTATATTATCACGATTTTTGTACATACGGGTATACCACTGTATCATAAATTTGGAAATGGCATTTACTTTTCACTTAGTTTAATGAATACAATATTGCACATTTTTAACTGGAAGGAAGAGATTCCTTAAATTCTGTGGACATTGTCATACCCAAGTTAACATCTAATACTATTGGAGAATGAGAGCTTGTCTTTTGTCTTGCAATCTGAAATTACTCCTTGAATTTGTATGCGCAAGTACTATGGGAAACAGTTTTTTTAATCAAGTTTAAAATGGAAAAGGACTCTTTAATTTATGAAATTGTCCCATAAAATACTATGCGGTCGATACATATTTGTAACCAAGGGCCCAGTTTCTTGAAACTTCCATTGGTCTAAATTTGTAAATATCCCATTGAAAAACAGGTTTATTCTATAAAATATGTTTCTATAGTCGGTTCAAGAACTTGAACTGGTGAAGGTTTCTGAAACTGGTGGTCCAGTCAATAGGCCTACCTCTCTCTGTTTGTGTAGCGACTGACATGAGCAGAGTCTGGAAAACAGGCGGGCTATCTTGATAGGCGTGGGCCATCCGGTCTAGGTGGTGTAGGACCGCCATGAGTTCCCTCCTAGATGGACTAATGCCGCTGGCTCCTAGACTTCGAGACCTGCTCGAGTGATGTGACCTCTGTGACATGCTGGTCCTGGTACTAACATCCAGTCTGGTGGAGTGATGAGAACTGGTCCTGGATCTGCTTCTTGGTCTGGGAGGAGAGCCAAAGAGATTCTTGGCCGGGGATAGACTCCGGGATCTTCGGGCGGAGGACTTGAGTGGTGTAGAGTGGTAGAAGTCGCTACTGCCGGAAAGAAAGAAGAAAGAGTCCACTATTAATGATCAACATCATCATCACCAAAAAATCTGTATTTAACTCTTTAACTGCACCAATCTTTAGAGACGGTATTTTGTATTAGGCGCTGTATACATCCAGATTATTAGGTGGTCTGTTATCAACAGACCACCTATTGATTTCGTCAGAATTTTCTTTATTTATTTATTATTATTATTTATTTTTATTTCTTCCCGTTTTTTGTTCCTAGGATAACTCAAGTTCGGCTAAATCAATTTGATTCAATTTTGGCTAAGTCATAGGTCATTGTCATGAGACGTGACAGGAACATTTTCAAGGTCATCAAATCATCGTGACGTCATCCAGGCGCCATTTTGAGAAATCACGTTATCCATCATATCTTCATGATGCATCAGCAAAGGTTATTCATATTCATATCACATATACTTTAGGTCAAGGTTCAACAGGTCATGTCATCAAAGGTCACATAAAGGTCATGACGCGCGCGTACGTGTGCGTCAAAATTTTAAAAAGCTCAAAATCACTTAACTACTAAAGGAGAGTACGAATCAGGTCATTTTAAGCATTTCAACATTTTCCGTCCGTACATGTCCCCGCGCGCGTTGCGCGCGCTCATGACGCGCGGAAAAAGTCAAATTCAAAATATTTACATGATTTGGATTCCTCTTAACGTAATTGACAATTTACATTAATTTCAGTCACTCTTCATATTTCATAAGGCCGTGAGCGTGCGTCAAAGTTCAAAATCCGCGCGTACTGCTATGGGCAATATAATGCAAATTTGATCAAAAACATGCCATTTTAAAAATCGAAATAGCTCTTCAGATAGTCCATCGACCCCCAATTTTTATATCATGGTTGGAAAAAGCATAAGTTGTAGATATGATTTCATACCACCCTGACTCGTACAAAGTGAAACAAAGTCATCATATTGGCATCTAAACTCAAAAAAATGTATTTTGTTGATGACGTCATTTTTGTCTTTGTTTAATTGAGGTTATCTCACTTATCGGTGATCGATTTTCTCCCAGATTTCGATATAATGTAGCTGAGCTAATTCTCTACCAGAAATATGTCATTTATTTTTCATTTAGATGACGTCATCATAGTAAAATATTCGATTAAAGGCGACAATGCATAATTTGTCATATTTGCGTGTTATGTCTATGGGAGGTCACTTTTTTCAAAACATGAATCTGCATGACAAGGTGTTTTGACCAGTATCTCGGTTGTTATTCAACAGTTTTCTCCCAAATTTTAGTATGTTGTAGCTGAGACTATTTGCTATCTAAATATTTCCTTATTTTTTCAATCAGATGTCAGGATCATGCTTGTGCTCATCATCATCATTAACATTATCGTTTTTATCATCATATAACATTATCATTATCATCATCATCATCACCTTTACTATCATGATCATCATCATGGTCATCATGATCATCATTGTTTACATGTCTATATAACTTCTCCCATTCTCAATTCTATCATAAGACTTAGACAGACCACCTTATTCGTCTTCGTGACGAATTAAATTTCTAGTTATTATTATTGTTTTTGTTTGTAGCGGATAATGGAAGACATTTGTACTTACTCATCATGGTCCCCATCATCATCTTCTCCATCTGTCTGGCTATCATCATCATCATCTTCTCCATCTGTCTGGCTATCATCATCATCATCATCATCATCGTCATCGTCTCCGTCCTCGTCTTTATGCACAATCACATGAACTCCAGGTCCACGGTCCTCATCCTTAAAATGATACAACGTGCAAAGATAATTCTCGCTACCCCAAATAGCGATTCTGCCGAGATCCGGGGAAAATCCTGAAAACGCGCATTGCATTATGGGATAGCTTTTCGACATTACAGCTTCCTGTGCAGGCGCTATATTACTAGTCGCGATAGCGCAAACTTAAAACACAACGTGTATGCACCGAATATGTCGTCTGCTCGGTCTTGTTTTTTTTTCGCAAATATTTCAACGTTTATTTGAACATTTCATTCGTTTTTTTTTGCGTCTTTTGACATTAGTGACGATGGTTTTCTTTTGTGAGGCTGCACAGTGCTGGGCTCATGATTCCAAGCGTAAGAACCCTGATTTTAGCGTGCGTGAAAACTCTGCACAGCGGGATGGGACTCTATACCGGAAGTTGTAGTGACGACCCGAGAGAGTGAAAATTACCTCGTCTCGCGAATTTCGAGATTTTCGTACCTATTTATGGTAGCGAGAATTCATCAAAGCAATCACAATATCTGTTTCCTCATCATACACAACCCTTCCCCTCAATCATTCCACACTTTTGGTTTGGCTCAATAGTTTTTGATTCAGAGCCCTAAAAAAATATACCAGATACACGTGTGGAAAGGGCAAAAGTTGCGGCACATACAGCAACCATTTTTGTTCCATGACTATATTGTGTTTGATGCTAGGAAGTTTTATAAGAAAACAAACTTTTGAAATACTTAAGTTTAGTGCTGTAACATCACGGATATCTCCAATTCCGTTTAACCGCCAGTCAAAACCGGACGGTTTTCGGTTACCGGTAAACGATTTAAAAAATAAAAAAAATAAAATAAAAAATAAAAAAATAAAAAAAAATATTGTTTTTTTTTTTTTTTTTGCCGGCAAGCCAGGTCCGTGTGAAAAAACGGGAAGGACTTTCATTTAACTGCGAGGTGCAGTTGAAGGCGCCGATTTGTGCTTGTGAACCTGTCACAAATAATAGTAACAATGTCGTTTTTAGAAGAATGTGTAAGATCATTAATGTAAATTAAAAAAGTAAAGGACCTATAGGATAGAACCTTGTGGTACACCATGTGTAAAAATTGGATGAATTATTATTATAAACTACATATTGAGATCTATTACAAAGATTACTTTCAAACCAAGATAACAGACAAATTGGAGTGTTGTTCTAGTTTCCGAGTGGTGAGTCAACACACCGATTACTGAGCTGGGAGACATTGCCAGGCATAGTGCCAGGTGGAGGGGCATAAATCAAAAAAAAAAAAAAAAAAAAAAAATATATATATATATAAAAAAAAATTAAAAAAACAGGAAAACGAAACCGTCCAATTGAAAACGGAATCCGCCATGGGCGGTCGGATACCGGACGGTTAAACGTTTGATTACAGCACTACTTAAGTTGGCAACACATTGAGAGATTAGAAATCATTGTTTTTCGACAACATTCTCGGTTGTGTATATTGTTTTTCAGAGACATTGCATTTATTCTATCATTGGAGCAATAAAAAAAATATATTATTGCTACCAATTTGAAGATCAACTTAGCCCTTAAAATAAATCCTGTCCTAAAAGGGTTAAAGACTACTTTACAAATACTCAAGTTCATAAATTTCACTAGCTGTGAAACCAAATACTTTTACAAAATGTAAACAATGGCCATTTCCAGAAAAAAAATACAAATTACAAAATTACATTCAATATGGTTCCAGTTGTGATTCAATTATTTTGCAACGTGAAGCGTTTAATGCACACAAATATTTCTGGTTTTACAGCTCTTCTTCTAAAAGAGTCATATTAACTGTATTTCATCCGTCAGAATGTCAGGTACATGCCATCTCAGATGCTATGTTGGGCAATATAAACTATGTGAAAATCTATCCATACCCAAATTTGAGGAGTCTGTCTGTCTCTCTCTGCCTCCCGTCTCATGGTCGTGGCCAATCTCTTCATCCTCATCTTGAGTTTGGTGATTTCTTCTACCAGTGCTTGATGCTCCACCTCCTTGCGAGTTGATGAGGTCTTGGCCTGTACTAGATCTGCCCTCATCGATCTACATAATTCAAATTTCGGATTAAATAAACAGTTTGATTAAAACATTCATACTAAAAACAGAGTTCAGTTATATTGCAGAGATGCAATACCTTCAGGGAGAGAAGCAAAAATGACAATGATAGTTTTGCAAGTAAATAATTCTGAAGTAGAGTACTGTGAATATGTCATTCTAGTTTGCTGAGGTGTTAGTATAGGTTTTTTCCCCCATGCTTTGTGTGAATGATGCGTTATAACCATGCTTTACCTTTGACAATTCTTGCAATGATTGTTTTCTTGTTTAACATCATCTAAGATCTGATGTTAACCATCTCTTTCTATATTTTCTTCACTCCTCTAACCACCTTCTCTGCCTTCCTGTCTTTGGTCCTACTCTCGGCTCGCTCTGTTGGTACCCTCAACTGATTTCATGTAACTTACCCAACTAAAGCTGTTATGAACGTATTTTAACACTACTGAAACTGTCTATGATTATTTCTTCTTTCTTTTGGTAAATTGATTTGTAAACTTTTACCAGTGAAAAACAAATTTCCGAAGACATGGTAAATGCTAAATTTCAATTTCAATTTTACCTGAGTTGTCTTTCTAGTCTGTCTCTCTCTTCAGCCCATTCACTCTGTGTGTTCTGTAGACTATGAAGAGATTTATGTAGTCTCTTGTTCTGTCAATGAATATCAATGAAAATAGATTGATTTGAATGATTCACTGCTATATGGTTAATTCAAATGTCACTTCTTGTAAATCTGCATAATAATTTGCAAATAATTGAGTTTCTGAGGTTTCTTATTCAATCCATGAATGTTGATGAAAATAGACTGAATGGCTTATAATACTGATGCTTTAATCTGGAGAATACTAAGTTTCACCTTGAGACTGAGGACTGAGAAAGAAATTCTGATAGTTGTTCTCACTTTTATAATTGATCAAGCAATTGAAGAAGAAGAAAAAAATGGATATACCCGGTATGAATGTTTGTATATACTGGTACACTGCCTGATATCCTGATTATGAATAGGCAACTATATAGATATATATATACCTGTTTAATTATGTAGGTGTTTGAAAATGTTTAGCATTAGTTCTCACATTTCACTCTCTAATTTTCCTACCTTATCAAAGAGGTCTTCAGCCCTAGCTTTCTCCCTCTCCTCTCTCTTATTGGCAGCTTGAAGTCTAGCTAGATGATTCTCTAGACCTGAGGAGCAAGAGAGAGAGAGAGAGAGAGATAGAAAAACGAAAACAATTAAAACAATGTGTTTTCTCATCTTTTATCTCAAGTATGCATATGATATACTACAGAATATTACAAACCCCCAAACAATGCTAAATGCAATTTTACACATCTCCCAAGGGATTAAAAGCATTTTCTTTCAAGTGGCAAGCTTACAAGCTAAATAAGTATAATTGTCTTCCTTAGTCTACAAAATACGAAAATGAATATGAGCATAATTTGTAGGTTTATTTGCATTTACTTTTGTTTTGTTTAATATGTAATTGTTGATCATTGTGTTTTGTTTGTTATAGCCTTAGAGACTTTGATGGTGAGCGCTTTATAAGCACTGTTTAACAACATGTTGTATAGTTACTATATAGAAGAAAATTATTTCTTCATTTCTTACCATTTTTCTCATCTTCCAGACATCTAGTTAGATCTTCTATAGTAGAGGCATCCACTGTGGCCTGGACTCGAAGTCTATCAATCTCTTCCTCAATATTCATCCTAATGATAGAGGGTTTGGTAAAACACAATGTATCACTTATTTATTTATTTATTTTATTTCATTGATTCAGTTTAAAAAGATATATAAATATACATAATTCATAGGTCCAAGGACTAAAACTGATCATGTTTACAAGTAATGCAATAAACTTATAGATACAGTAAATATACAATAGTGAGCATAACAAAAATAATACATTTCACATTTTATATTCACATCATGCAAAATGAGCATTTTGCCAATTCTCAATGACAGAGGTGATATATTTTCTGATGTGCTGCTACTTCCAGGGATAAACCTGGATTTTCCCATTGAAACTGTTTATAATATAACCATGACAAATATTAATTTACTTTATTTGTTTTCTCTTATCCGGGAACTTAAGAAAGTGAAGTGACCCCCCCCCCCCCCCCCCCCGAAAAAAAATTTAAAAAAAAAAAAATTAAATGGTGGCAACAATGCATCCAAACTAATCAGACAACTGCACAGTACTGCAATGTGTATGACTCCTATGAAAGCTACAAATAAAGGATCCATATACGCATAACGTAATGCAGTTCTTTCGTTGAGCTTTAATGAGCCAGCCAGTGATGAAAGAAAACAAAACATATTTAAAAAAACATATCATGCGCATTACGTAATAATACACTTCTTTCGTTTTCTTTTTTTTAACTTTAATTTGTCAGTGATTTGCAGAAATAATGCTGATCAAAGATAATTTAAAAATTCAAAATTTACACATCCATGCTTCTGAAATCATCAAATTATTCATGTACCAAGTTGATACAAACTTTAATAGTCATTGTTCTCAATAGGCCTGTCTTCATCAGCTTGAGTTTGCCAAATAACCCGCTATTGTACCTATCCCAATAAAAAATTAACCAGTTAATTTGCATCTTCATCAGCCCGCAGTTGCAATTAGCGAGATACTATTTGGTCAAGAAAATTTCAAGAGAAATCTTGGTCTTGTTTCCAAAATATCCCGCTTTGGGGGAAATAGCGGGCTAATTTGCACCCGTCCGAGCTAGTTTGTAATGAGTGTATCGGTCTAGTGAAGACGCGTTTTCGAGCTTCAGGATAATCTCCCGAATTTGAAAATAGTGAGTTATTTGGCAAACTTGAGCTGAAGAAGACAGGCCTTTTGATTTGTCAAATCAATGACCCTCGTGATGAGGGGAAAGTGATGTTTCAAGGTTGGCGCTGACTTACTTTTCTTGCATGAGGTTTGTGGTCTGTTGTTTGTAGTAAGCAAGGTCATTCCAAACACCATCAGAATCCTCTCTTCTGAGATCTTTGCTCTCAGATCTAGGTAACCTCTTTTTCTTCTTATCTTTACCACTGGATAAAATTAAAAGTACATATATATTATATATATATAGAGAGAGAGAGAGTGGGGGTGATGAGGGTGGAGGGAGAGAGAGAGAGAGAGAGAGGGATGAGGGGGAGGAGGGAGGAGGGAGTGGGAGAGAGAGAGAGATGAGAGAGGAGGGAGGGAGAAAGTAAGAGAGAGAGAGAGAGAGAGAGATGAGGGGGAGGAAGGGAGAGAGGGAAAGAGATGGGTGAAAAATAGGAATAGAATGAATGAAGAGATGAAAGTACAGGAGTATATAAGGTACTCTTATAAGTAACATACTCCACAATACTGGTTAACCTTAACAAATAATCTTCATAAGTTGCTTTGTGCCATAGTTAAGGGCATCATTGCATACAGGGGTGGTAATTAACTGGAGATGTCCCAAAGCTCTCTCTATCTTTCCTTTTGATTTAAGGTATGAATGATGCCCCCAAATTAAGTTACCTCCAAAATGCTAAGGTTAGATTTATATTCATTACTTCTTCCTCACCTTTCATGCTGTTCATAGGTTTTATTCTGTTCCTTGACAACATCATAAGCAGATTGCAGAGTGCGGAGTCGCTCCAACCGACGACTGTGGGCTTTCCGCAACTCTTCCACCTCTTGATTCTATGAAAGCAGATAACACAGATATTGTTTATTTCTCATTACTCTTGAAATTAAGATAAAATAATCAGACGATCATCAAGAATATTCTCCATGATACATTCATAATCAATCTTGATGCAATTTCATGGCAATACCCTTACTGCTTTAATAAAGTACTTCAAATAACAATAACAGAATTAGAAGAAAAACAATATTTGAGGGATAAAGTACTTAACAGATTTACAGGCTCTTATCATCTAAAATGTGATCAATCTTTCATTTTCCTTTCAAACTTCTTTGAATCTACATTTTCATTTTTAGAACAAATTTATCAGGTCAATTAAATTAATTCAAAACAAGTTCCAAAACAAATCCAATATGCATTTACAATTTCGCTTCAAAATGAAAATGTGCTACACATTCTTTGTTCATATTCTCGAAATTGTAACCTTTGATAATATGTTTATTTTTAAGCAATAAATGTACCAGTTTAGCTTCTGGTAGATACTATATACTGTACATAACTGTTTTTTTCAATCAATGCAAAAGTGGAAATAAACTTTAATCTTTAAACTTCAAACCTTGAGTCTTAGAAGCTTCCTCAAGTCCTCCTTCTTACGAGCATCCCTCCCTCTCCCTCCTCCTCTTCCCCTTTCAGAGGCGTCCAAGAAATCAGATATTCTCTCCTGGCTCCAGGCTCCATCCGGCTCCTGGTGGGAGGAGACACGTCGGCTCCCTGATGGAGAAAGAGACCGGGCTCGACGTGCTGACTGCTTGGTAGGGGTTGATGTAGCCTGAAAACATTGTAAAGTGGAATGAATTTTTCACTATGATTCCAAATGTGCTGATGCATAATAAAATCCTAGCAATAAATTGTGAGCTAGATTATTTCATCCAATATTTTCTTATATTATATCCTAAATAATAAAATATTAATAAAAACATTACTTATAAAGCGCTTACCACCGAAGTCTCTAAGCGCTATAACAAACAAAATAGACTGATAAACGATTACATATAAACAAAACAAAAAAGTGCAAATAAACCTACAAATTACAATACATATGGAATACACATCAATGACGAATTATTACCCAAAGAATAAGTATTGAAATGATTCATCTTTTCTTGGGGGGAGGATGGGGATGTTATAAAAGCATTTTCTGGTGAAAGTTACTGTACTTCCATAACAAGTTGTATTTTCATATAAATTGGATCGTAAAAATATACTAATTTTACAATTTGTATTCACAGTTTACACATGTTCATGTATTAGGCTCAAAGATGATAATAATCCCATTATTACATAGGGTACTCAGCTTTTCAAGACTATTTGACAGACTTTAGCTTCTTGATCACATTGTTCCCTATTTAAACAAATATTTAGAGTCTTACCCTGTCTGCCCTTGTATGCTGATCAGGGCTGGAATAAGAACTTTCATATGACCCCCTTTGATGAGTGCTAAACCACATGGGGGAAAAAAAAGAGGTAAACAAGATTTAGACAACTTTACTGATATAAAATGTAGGATGTGGTAGAACTACCTCAAAATTGAATGACATTATGTGCAATAGTATATTATCATAATAAGCCAGTTTGTAAATACTATCTGCACATGGGCAGATAAAGGTCATTTGTTCCCAAATTGTAAAACCCATTAAGACGAATACTGGTATCGTGCTCATGAAAGTTATGTAATCAGTATTCATTTATGCACCGACAGTACATTTATCTGATACACAAAAGGTATTCATGAAGCACCTCCATCACTTCGGCAATGATTATTCTAAACTGCACAAGTGGGACGTATCCATCGTTTAAAAAATCTGTGGATTTTGGGGGGTCATGCGTTCCAAACTATTTACGATTTGGCTACCCGGTATTCATCAAGTCGATTACCCTTTATAAATTAGTAGAAACATTATGAACATATACATGTGTTCAAGCTTGACAATCATCCATTAGTGCTGAATATCCTTTTTATCATATTGCACTGATTTTGTGCGAAATGAGCTTTCTACAATCAACCTTTTTTTGGCCATTTCTTAGTTTTCATTAAGACAAGGGGAAAAAAAAAAGTAAATGAATTGTTACCCTGCGATGGTTGTCCATTCTTCTCTCTGTTCCACTCTCAAAACCTCTTGTGACCTCGACCTTGTTCTTGAACTTTGACCTGAACTCTCCTTTAGATTGACCTGCAGTGAAACACTTCTCATTGGTCGCTTGGTGGTCACCTGACCCTCTGCCTCAGCCAATCGCTGCTTGAGTTCCTTTTCAGAGTGGACAAGCTTTTCAAATTTTATTCTGAGTTCATGATACATCTGAAATGGGGAGATAATAAGAGATGCACTTAAAAATAATATTGTACCGGTATTCAATTTGATAATCTCATATTATTTGCAGTTTGATTGATAGATGTTTATTTCTATTGTCAGTTTTCTGAGAAAATCCCCTTCTTCCCTTAAAAAAATACAGTATAATACAATAAATACTTCTTTATTACATTGCTCGCCAGTCTTTATTCTCATTATTACCTGAGGAAATGCTAATGGAAAAAAAGCAACTTCTGTAAATAGATTATTTCTATATTAAAAAATAAATACTGATAGATGCATGAATGACAATTTGAAAATAAATTAAACATAATGAATACTATATATTTTACCTTCTGGAAATTTGTTGAATCCAGTGAATGAGCACTCTCCTGATTCTTCAAAACTGAAATGAAAAAGGATGCATAAATGGTCCTGTTTTACTTATTTTACAAAAATCATGCTACATTAATAAAGCGAAGACTTTTCATCTGTGACTGTATTATATATTTCAACTCGCAAAATACATATGTTGAATGACAAGTGAAGGGGAATTTTTAAGAAATAAACAATAAATACAGGTAGCTGCTTACATCAAAGGCCCTTGAGCATATTAAACTTACATATTTTCCATATATGATAAAGAAATGTGAAGAACATAAGTGCATACTGGTAGTTGTTGCTTTTTTTAATGGCAAAGTTGCTGCTTTAAAAAAAAAAAGGCAATTACCTGCTTCATGAACGAATGAGGCTTTCAATGAGTTTTCAAGAAGAGTATTCAAATGATTCAGAAGTGGAATGAAGTGGATTACAAATGCACAACTGGAGAATATAACAGGCATAAACATTGTGTGAATATATGATGAGCTGGACTGACCCTTGTGTGTATCCGCCTGTAGGGCCTGTAGCTGGTGTATGAGCTGCGCTTGTTGGGCAGCCTGATGTAAGGTCTGGTCGTGTTGGGCCTTAAGGTCCTCATACTCCAGCCTGGAACACGGTAGAAATTCAGAAAAAATAATATTCAATCAGCAGTGAGATATGAAAACCCTTATTGTTAGGTGTTGTTGAGTTGTATCCCCTAGTGAGTCCAAGGACATACTTCTCAATGTTTTTTGTTTTTGTTTTTTTGTTGGGGGAGGGGGGGACCTTACTTACAGACTTGTCTGTATCTTAAGTTACATATTCTATACATCCAATCCTTTACCTCTCTATATTATATTTCTCTGCATTCTTCTAAGCATGATATCCTTTTTATCTCACAAACCGTTCTCAATATGAGTTTAGTCATATTACATCAAAAGAAACTCATTCATGCGCATATTATGTACATTTCTAAGTACATGTATGAACAGACTTCAAGGGGGAATCTGGCAAATCAAGAACTCTATATACTGGTACAGTGTTCCCAAAATACAGAAATCAATTTGTTTAACTATAATAATTAATAATGCCATACAAGCATACACATACAGAAATTAATAAATGTTATAACAATATATGGTAATAATTTTGGGAAACAACAAAGAGCATTCCGATGCCTCGAATCCATCTAACAAAAGGTCTAGAAGTACTGTCAGGGCATTTCACATATGGATTCTGACCTTGTCCGATGAAGGTCATGACCACTGTCCATCATCTCTTTGGTCAACTCTTGAAGTCTGGCTTTGGCTCTCTGGAGACTTTCATTCTTGCTGTCGAGCTGAACAAATAAAAAAAATTTAAAAAAATTATTTAAAGACCCTATCCGATGAAAATGCCACTTGATTATAAATGGAAAACTGAATGAATGTAGAATACACATGTAAAGGAATAACAGGTATTAACCCTTTCATTATTGCACCAAAGCAAGATCAAAATCAAGTAAATGGGGATCTGGTAGGAATTTATTCCTTGAAATGCAGAACGTGTAACAGGTGCTCTGCTAAAGCCAGGGTATTTATGCTGCATTATTGTAGAGTGCTTAGGGACTTTATAGAGGCTTTATAAGCAAATATAATTATTGTCATAAACAGGTTTTACTAATACTATATTAATTCACCTCATCAGATGCCAGCCTTGCCTTCTGAACGACATCCTCTAAGCCATGCTGCAACTCCTGCAAATGTGGGGAAAGGGTGAACATCATACTCAGAGCATCCAATTGTAATAATGGCTCGTTCATAGGGCTATTTTAGGGAGATATATGGCATAGTTTTTTTAGTTCACTAGGCATTTCTTGCTTGGACACGAAAAACAAATCTGCAGTACATACATCTCTCTCTCTCACTCACTCACTCACTCACTCTCTCTCTCTCTCTCTCACTCTCTCTCTCTCTCTCTCTCTCTGTGAATCAGAAAAAGAAATTGTAGAAGTTTTCTAAAACCATACCCTAATGTATAGGTGCAAGACACTCAATACATAATTACTTTCTACGTTCAAATATGTACCACCCCGAAAATACTACCGGTAAGCAAGTTCCCATAGCATATCCACAAGGGATTCATATTCTTGTATTGTTTAGGGCAATAGGCTCTTCTCCCAGTGGGTGCAAAATTGTTAATGTCACAGATGAGGGAGGGGGGGGGGGGGATGCTGCAAGTGAGAATACAAGATCCCCAATCCTCCCCTTCTTTCACATGGTGCTAAAATAAGCCTACTGTGAGATCCCCCATGTTTCCTACTTGTTGTCTTACCTGAACCTTAGCTTTATACTCTCCATTCAGCTCCTGCATCTGAGACAGTGCTGCCTGTGATTCCTCTACCGTTGACTGCAGCTCCGCTACCTGATGCTCCAGTTCTGACCAACAAAGATTAACAAAATGTTTTGGCTTCATCTGGGCCGTCATACAAAGAGTTGATATCAATCCCAACATATTTGCGATTGATTTCAATCCTAATTATGTATATAAGAGATAGGGGACTGCAAACTTGCCATTGATTAGAGGACTTGCGGTTGGTTTGGATCAATTGCAACTCTTCGTAATACCGGGGCCTAGATCTATACCAGGGTCATGTTTCATAAAACTTGTTATCAAAAACAATTTACAATAACTGTTATAAGCCACTGAAAATTGTGGCATTTCATTGACTGAGAGTAAATTTGTCACAGAAATTTAGCATTTGTTATTGATAACTAGTTTTATGAAACAAGGCCCAGATGAAATGTATATATGCCTATCAGAGAAAAATTCAAAACCGTAGGTTATTGAATGACCAGAACTCAGTATCCAAAAAAAATTCTTCAATATAATCCTAATAATTTTGTGCTAGTTGAATGAAGTTGTTGGTATACATTTTTCTGACTAGTACCAAACCATTCACAAGAATTTACATACCTTTCTGTTTTGTATTGTAATTTGATCCCAGACCCAGTCTCATTAAAAAATGAATTCTCTGTTTCTTGTATACATGTACCTATGTCTGCTGTGTTCCAGTAAAAAGTCTTTGTTTTGTGTCCCACAAACTATGACAAAATCTTACGGGAAAGGTCATTTTCATATGCAGCTAATGTTTTATGGAATAACTTGCCGTAATACCTTAGAAATATAGAAACATATGAAAAGTTCAAAAGTAATTTGAAAACATATTTATTTAGCACTTTGTAAAATCACACAATAATGACCCCAGTGCACCATTTCCACGCGTTTTGTATACTGTTCTGTGAAGTGCAAGATATGCCTATTTGTGATGCACTATACACAAATGTTTAATTATTATTATTATCATTATTTATCTCTTACCTTCTTTCTCTGCATTCAGCTCTGTCAAAGCTTTGTCTTTCTCATCCAATAGTGTTTGCATTCTATGTGCCTGTTCCTTCTCCTACACAAAAACAAAGAGAATGCATCACAGTGATGGATCACACCAGTGTATTGATGGTGATACTTTTCTCATTTAGATGAACAGAATAGCTTAATATGCAACCCAGGCATTACTACTACATATTACAAAACAATGTATCTTAAAGGGATCCGGTAACTTTGTCTCAGATTCTGAAACAAAATCCTGAATTTAGCTCATGCTGCAATCATAATTATAAACCTTAAGGTCAGTCAGGAACCCCATGACTTTTACAAGCTGATCGCCTGTCTGATTATCAAGATATTTATGATTGGAATTACAAATTTTGAAAACCGTTTGCCAAACATTTTTCATAACACTACAGTCTATTGGGGAAAACGAGTATGGTAAAATCGGTCACTCAAAGATTTTTACTTTTTTGAGGCACTTCTTGATCATTTTGAAGCACCATATCACAGACACTGATAACACATAGGGCCATGCATCTCAGATTTAACATTGTTAAGTTCAAGTTCAAGTTCAAGTTCAAGTTTTATTTCCACATGTGGTTCATAAAAAACGAGTATACATACATGTTCAGACATATAAAAAATGCAAAGTAATACAAAATTAACAAACAATAATATTAAGGGAAACAAATAGCGAACAAAATCTAAAGTCCATAAACACAGAACAACTAAATACTTGTAGATATAAAAAACATGTGGGGGGACCAACAAAGGCCAGGGGTCTGTCGAGGCTAATCCCCATTAACGATGCCTTTAAGCTTGACCCGTCTTCTATCTACTATCTAGTATGGATTTTTCACTGCTTTTTCAATGAAATGAATTCCATTACATGTAGGTTGCATAAGTTTATGAAGGTAACTTATGGCAAAAGATAACTATGTCAACATTAGAGTACAATGCTGGTCAAGAGTAAGAAATTAAGAAGAAAAGAAGAAGAAAAAGCCCAGAGCTTGTGGTACACGACATGGCAAAATCAGGTACATGTAGGTGTCACAACTCTGAAGCAGTACATTGTAGGTTCAAGTCCTGTACTAGACTAGTTGAAATCATCAAAGTGATGCTATTGGAAACTAAAATCGTAAAATGTATTTTATGACACTGTTGATTGTAAAAGACATTGAAAAAACAGAAGAAACATCCTACCTTCTGCTTCACATCCCTTGTCTGCTGTTCATGTTGTATGTTAACTGCTGTCAATTCTTCTCTTCTGTTAAATGATGCATCGCCAACTCTGCACATACAAACATATTGTAGAATATATAATGTCGTTCCTTGAGCTATGAATTTCAGAGAAGTATGATCATAAAAACAAGGGCTGCTCCATTAATATTGGTCACTTAAAATCATTATCCATTATCAATAGTACAGTTATTATTGACACCACTATTATTCTTACCATCGCTACTCACCACCATATTATTATAAGAAGTATTATTATTAGATACATTTCATTATGCAGACCATTCTTTTCCTGTTTCTACCAGGTACTAAAAACTAGCATCCCCAGTAAGTGAGACCAAAAAAAAAAATACATTAGCTGACTGATGCCCAATTTTCATCTTGCATTTTGCCAATTAATGACATATCCAATTCTCATCAATTACTTCAAATATTGAATTAATTATTAGACATTTTGACATACCTTTCAGCTACTTCTACAAGTCTTCTTTCCTGTTCAGTTACAAGCTACAGTAAGAAAATAAAGACAAGCAAACAAAAGAATTGCAATACAAACAGGATATTGAAGTATGTCTGATTTATTGAAGGCTGCATGGTTCAAGGTACCAAAAATTTAGGTCCAATCCACACAAATGTCAGAATGTTAACATGGGGCTCATACTTACATACCCCTCAACCCCCCCCCCCCCCACCCCACAAAAAATAAAAATAATAATTAACAACATATACAAATCATAAGGTTGTGCTTTTAGCATGGACTATACTCCCAAAATATTGCATCCTACAATTTTTATGAAAAATAAAAACAACATTCATAAGTCAACATTGCCATCTTATGGTCAATCCATGAATTTTCATCAGGATTTTACCCTTTTGCTAACAAATACATCTATTTATCTGCTCACCTGCTCAAGTTCAGCAATCCTGTCATCTTTAGAATGCAGAATCTCAAGAACCTTCCTATCTTTTAATTCTGCTTTCTCCTTCTCCCTGTCAAAATACAATTGAAAATAAATACCAATACAATGTTTTTCATTGTAGCAAAACACTACATGAGAAATAAGAACTTAGTATTAGAGCCATATTTAATTTGGATGCCCAGAAATAGATCACAACAATATTTTCTATGAACATTCATTGTTTATGTCACTTTAAAAAACATTAATTCAAAAGCAAATGATCACCTAATTTGCAGAGCCAGTATGTAGCCAAAAGAGTAGAATAGCCAACATTAAATTATTATGGTGATGATAGGACTTACGATTTAATGTGTAAAACCTATACCAAGTATTTACCAATATTGTGGTGATATCAAAGTACAGTAATACAATCATTAAAATATACCAAATGATATATTCCTAATGGTATTAGTATGGCATTATTTAATGAGAAAATATAGCCACAACATATAAAAATAGACCATATTCATTACTGTATTCCCCCTTCAATTTGATAATCCATGGGGGCAGCCACAAAAGTATGAGCAAAATAAAGCATATTAACTTAAGAGAGGAAAAAACAGTTTGTTGATAATATGCTGATGATCAGGAAGCCCCTAATTTGTCTGCAAACCAATCAGAGTAAAGAAGTGCATGAATGACTTACCTTTGAACCACCATGCTGATCGCCTGCGATATATCAGGATTGGCCACCTGAACGCGTTTCCATAGCGACCACACAAATTCTTTATCAGCCTGTGCAACAAAACAACAAAAAGGAGGAGTAACTACCAAATATGGTAAAAGCAACTAAACAAAACTTCTCTTGTGCATATGCATTCTCTGTACATATATACAAAATGCAGGCCAATTTACTTTATATTAACAGCTTAAAGCCAGCATATTCTGTTACCCATAGGACCTTTACCAAAATTAAGTTTACTGTAAAGTATTAACAATTAGTTTTCGTGTTTAATCTTATTTTCAAATTAATCAAACTGTATGCTTGAGATTGTAAAATTGTATAGTATTTTCAACTTTTGGTTAACTACATTTGGATAGAATTTAGTATAATTAAATAATTTTTAGGAGCATAAATTTAAAAAAAGGATAAAGAAAGAAGAATTCAACTACTTTGGAAAAATTATTATATCTAGGAAAGATGGGGATAGCAGGAACTTACTTGGCATTGTGCCAATTCTTCAGAGAGAGCTTGGTTACGAGCTCCAAGCCGCTGAACCTCATCATCTATGATGAAAGAGATAAAAAAAATACTTTAAAAATTATTAGCGTTCGTACAGAATACTTTAAAATAGCTGAAACAGGCATATAAGTATAAAACCAATAAGACCTTTTATTTTCACAAAAAATTTATACACTTATTTTTGTGTGTTCCTCAATGTAACAAGTTAAAATAAGTTTAGGGCAAAATAATATTCATCTGTAATTCTGTATCCTCCCCAGCTTCCACGAACATCCCGACTATGAATTGAAAATGTGAAAATCAGTACTAGACCCTACTATGCTTCCATTTCCTGGTAGGTAGTTGGACCTACTATTAACCCATTGTATCCATCATTTTGTACATTTGCTTACCGGTATGTTTTATGCTTTGAGAAAAATTGAATAAAGACCTAATTTGAAAAAACAAAAACAAACTCATGTCAATATTATATTGTTGCAGCACCTGCATTTAGGGACAGGCTGTGTGCCAATCCCTTAGTTACAGTACATCTGGAAATCTACGTTACAAAATATTGATGATTATGAATTCTATTTGAAGTACCTGAATGAGAAGTAGCCATTTTCAGACGTTTGTTCAAGGTTTGTTAGTCCAAAATTGACCTCTTGTTGGTCATGTCCTGGTCTGATGTACATCAAGTACATTCACCTTTGACATGCCGATATCTGTGATAAGAAAGAGAGAGGAGGAGGAGGAGTAGAAGGAATATGTTCTGGAAATATTAGATACATGTATTACAAATAGTTCAGATGATTCAGAATTAAATGTACAAAAAAATTGTAAAGAGAAAGGATTGAGAAAGAAGAGTGTTATAAATCGTCGGATTTGAAGAACTTGTAAACACTCTCAAACTAAAAAAATCACTAAGACTACTAATAAGAAGATTTGGGCTCGTATTCATTTCATAGTGCTCATCATTTATGCTCATGAATTCTGCTCAGTCTCAGACTTAGTTATGAAACAGAACACAAGAGTCAAGATCAAACATCGACAAAGATTGATCTGTTGATAGACTAGTTAGGATTCTATTTTCTAAAATTCTAGCTTCATTTAAAATTAATTTTAAATTCACTCAAAATCAAGATCAAGATCAGGATGATAGGATCAAGATCAGTTATCTAAGAAAAACACTCTCTCAAACATCCTTTTAAAATTTCACAATATTAGGTCTAGATCACTTTGATTCGATCAAAGTTTTATCAAGTGAGATAGGAATCGGGATTGACACCTTCTTTCATACCAACAACAGTGAGCAACACACATAATTTCCTACTTGTGGGACTGTGACATTCTACATGAACGAATTTGGAAGAAGATTATTGGCACTTCCTGCAATTTTGTTCACCTACATTAGACATTAAAAAAGAAGAGGAAATCAAACGATCCTATGTTAGTACTTATCTTTCAAACAAAAGTCACAAAACATACCCAAAATCAACAACTCTTTGACTGTCGCTTGAAAACCCGTTAATGCACGTACGATGACTGTTGACCTACGGATTTCAAACATCGCGCCTCGCCCGAATTCCCGGCGCGCGCATTGCTTGCTTATGATATCGGTTCAGCCAGCGCCAGCTCAGCTCAGCTGAGTTATACCGCGGGAAATTTGTGTCGGTGTCATTTTTGCACTTGCATTTCAACTAAACCTTCTACAGCTACAAATCTGGGTGATTTACAAGTAATTCAACTTGGATCTCCACTTCAGTTGCAGTGATTGGTGTAAATGAGCGGCGCTGTAAGTTTTAATGATTTTAATGATGTACTACCGTGGTATTTTTTCGATGTTTAATTTTATATAAATTAGTAGAATTACCCCGTGGATGATGGGGTCTCGAGAGTTCTGGCCCCGGCGCTTACGGGGGCGGTGACACTGACAGCTCGGTGCTCCTGAGTGCATAAGTGGTGAATTTAACCGAAGCTGAAATGAACTTTAACGAATACAAAATTCTCTTATCATACCAATCATATATTCTACAGTGGGAACTCATTATAAAGAGCTCTATATAGCGAGGTATCTGTTTCTGTTACAACAGGGTGGTATTCTTACTGTAGCCTAGAGGTTAGAGGCTAGACTATTACTGCCTAAACTGGTCTCAGTAAAGTAATTCAATGTTTGTAGACTCTAAAAGTTAGATGTCTAGATCTAGAAAAGATCTAGAATCTAGATCTTCTAATTAAGTCTATCAAAATATGATTGTTCATCATATTGTATTTGTTTGTTTTACTAGTTTAGCGCTAAGAGAGACTTCAGTGGAAAGCGCTAATATAAGCACCGTTTTATTATTTATTTATTTTCTTATAATTTCTCGAGTTTAATTATCAATGTAAAATGTGATTAGTCTATGATCTTCTCTTATTTGAATCATTTATTTTCATGTTTTGCATAGTCTATTTCATCTCTTTTTATCCCATTTATTTTATCAGATGTTTCGATGCACTCTTCCAGAATGTGAGTGCGGTGATTTCACTGCGGGGAAAACTCAACTCAAGACTTGTGATAACTGCAAACATGGATGGGTTGCTCATGGTAGGAAATATTACTAATCTGTGAATTCATGCTGGAGGCGAGCATTGATATGAGGGATGCCGGATGGGTAGGGGCAGCTGCCTTTCCCACCCCCCCCTAATTCTTAGAAGTGACCCTTTATCCATCCAATGAATGAGATAGAATAACATACATTTTACTATGATAAATGCAGTTGACCCCCACCCCCTTCTAAGTTTGGAAGAACCCTTTATCCTATGGAGATAGGATAAAGAGATTTTAACTACCAATATCATTCATGCATTTGCCTTGCACTTCTTCATCTCTCCTCCACCCCGAAGATGGATTGATTCAGTCCTTCAAATCTACACACAATAATTTGGTGTCATCTTTAAGAGAATTTTGAGAAATATAAGTATTAAATATATATATAACCAAATGAGACAGAAATACTGTATTTCAAATAGTGTGATAATACAGGGGTCCAATCACAAAATTTGCATTGACCTCCAGATTTAACAATTTAAAAGTATTTAATTTGATTGTTAAGGTTTTATAATTTCTCTCTTTAATATTCGGACTATTTTGTTCTTTCAGACTTGATAACAGAGGCCCAAGCAAAGAAGGTGTGTATGAAGAACAACAAGGTTGTTAATATATTTTTGTTGAATCTTTAAAAAGGAAGAACCCAGGACCATCAATCTTTTGTATGATGAAGTTTAGATTTTAAAGATTTCTTTTGTACATGGTCTGAGGCCAAGGTCAAGGCCCCTGAAACATGACAAAGGTCGGGGTCAAACTCAAACACAACGCTGCCAGATAATAATATTAAAGTTCAAGTAAATTCCTCTTGCAAATCTGAAAAGCCTTAGTACCCCCCAAACCTATTTAATCATCATAAATCCTTATCTTTGTATATATATGGGAAAGAAATGTTAGAAGATGGAAATAATGTGTTAACAAGAATTTGAAATGTTTTTTGGTTGAGTTTATGCTTCACAGTACAAAGTAATGGCATTATTGATGCAAATCAGTGTATTTTCTTAATGCCATTGATCTGTTCTTTAAATTTTAGCAACCTTTTCCACCTCATTATATTCAAAATCATACTTTAGATCCGAAAGAGGGGAACCAAAGATGGGACACCGTGTCACAATGGCATCTGTGCCTGTGGCAACTATCAACGGCCTCCCGGTGTTGCCAAAACCTCCTGGCTGGCTGTCTGCGATAACTGCAAGCATTCGGAAACGGAGCATCGCTATCCCACCAAACTGGACAAGAAAAAGAAGCATAACCTAGAAAGGGCAGCAGACTCTGCCTGTGTTGGCTGTGAAATGCAGTGCCCTGGTTTTCAACAGTCGTTTGATAGGTAGGATAGTGGATGCAGTGTTGCAGTGCTGGTACTCAGTCAGATTTTCAGCTTAATTCTCTGCCACTTTATTTGTACTGTTTAATATCTCTGTAGAATGATGAGGACAGGAAAATGGGATGTTTTAAGTCCGGTTTGTGATCGGTCACTTACATATACCAAGATTATCAAATTAATATTCATAAGCTGTGATGTCAGCATTCTTAGTCATAAGTAGAGATTGACTGATGTTGTGCTTTTATCCAAAAGAACATGGAATCGCAGTATTATACAGTTTCCAATATGATACCCAATACAACTGTTTCATCCAAATTAATCTTTCTCTTTGTTTTTCCACAGCCAAACAAGCAAGAAGTGTTTTACCTGCAACCATGTGATCGATACCCACCGCCCAACGGATGCCTTGGATGCCTTCATATCAGAGGTGCTTGATGCATCTAGCAACCTCAGATGTCACTCATCGGTGCCTCCAGCAAATAAACATGTAATTCATATTTCTGAGCTTATTTGAATTAATTATTTTATTGCACAGTCCATCAATACCAACCAGCACAAGTCTTTGAATCCACTTTTCATGAAAAGAAAATTTGTATTTTGTATAGCATCATGGTCAAATAATAAGGGATTTATTTTCCTGCAGGTTGAATTAACAGAAGGTAATCAATCGCAGCAATGACAGCATTTATCATGGCTATACATTTCTAACATGATAAAGTTACCATTCAGCATTTTCAATAAAACTACAAAAATACCTGAAAAGTATTGACATTGAAACGACCAAAGTGACAAACACCAAGGGATTCTTATAAAGAAGAAATTTGTGGATGACACATGACATTATGGTCAGTTCCTGTTGGGCAAAATTTATTGTTTTAAGCCACAAGTTCATCACAAATTTTCCATGAATTCTCCAATTTGTTTTCAAACATTTAAAGATAGATACATGCAAAATTCACCTGTAGGTGATAGGAATATAGTGCCAGGAAAGGAACACAAGGAAAACACATTTTTTAACCCAAAACTTAACCAATCCAATACCCTTTTGACTTCAGATGAGTTCTATAGGTCGGGAGAGCAACGTTGATGACGATGCCTTCCTCAACGCTTGGCTGGAGCCTACCAACATTGACCATGATGAGGACGTGCCTTTCCTCGATCCCAATGTCTGCCAATGCAGGGGATTCTGCTTCGATGACATGGCTAGAATCTGTAATCAATATTTTGGATTTACGTAAGTGTCACAGATTGATTTGTATTCGAGCGTCAAGGCACTACGGAAATTGCATATTGTAGTAAACATTGATAGTAGACCTTATATACCTAAGATGGAACTTATAAGGGCTGCACATGATATTTAAAAAATTGTTATGTATTGAGTTTTGCCATTATATGATACATCACCATTAAACAATGTTTTATAAATATTGTCAATATTGACATGTGAGTTCTGGAAATATCAAGGCAAGATTGGCAGGCGGGCCAGGAATAGTACTTTGTACCAGCACTGACAGTATGACTTATACTGTGGAACTGCAGGCATGCATACCTTTCTGTGCTATTGTGGAGGTATGCAAGTATGTAAATATTGTTTCATGTTTATTTCTGCCAATGATAATGTATTGGAAGACTGCAAGTAGCTACAATATACATGCTTTTATGTGGTATCCCCATCTGTAGAGTCTTTTAAGGCAAGTTTGAAGTATTTTTTTTTAGTAGTAATTTAGAGGGCAGTTTTGTTTAAGTAAGTTTTTAATTATCCGTAATTTTATTATTAGAATTATATATTATTATTGCTGTATGTTTATTTTACGTTGTACCTTGTTATGTTAAGCGCTTAGAAATATTGTATTAAGCGTTTTATAAATGTAATTTATTATTATTATTTTTATTATCTGCAGGCTAGTTTCCCTTGATTTTATTCTTTTCTGCTTTTCCCTATTTCATCTTCTATCCGTTACATATCTCTCATTCTTCTCTTCTCACCCTCTCTTTTATACAGGGAAGGATTGGTTGCTCCTCATATTCCAAACTTGGCTTGTCAGAGTTGCTCCCATGCTCTCAAATATCACCGTCACCACACGGACAAGGAGCAAGAACAGGTAACAATTTATTTTCTGTATGCCCTTTGCTACCACCAAGTCACCAACAAGTCCTTTCTGAGTTTGTAGTTCCTCTTTATATTTGGGAACAAGCATCGTATTTACATCAAATTTCAAATCAAACCACTATTTTTAATCTACAAATTAGTTTATTATTTTGTTTAAGGTAATAGATGAAAATTAAGATTTTGGTTGTAAAATATAATTTCTGTATTTTTTCCTTGAGTGAGATTTGTTAAGAGCTGGTGAACTAACACATCTGAGAAATAATATCTTTTTGATGTTCATTGAAGAAATGTACAGACATTTGTTTACATATTCTCAAATGATTTATTTTCCTTATCTTTTAGCTGGACTCCCGCAAAGTTAGTAATTTGACGATGGTAGGCATGGTCAGCGTCTTGGCAACCAGCGTCCCAGGTTACCCTAGAAATGTTGGCGTCAGTCTTCAAAATGGTGGAACCAAGAATAGTTATAAGGTAAAAAGAACAAAAGATGCTGGGCCAAACTGTTGGGGGGGGGGGCATTTGTTTGTTGTTGCTTGTTTGAAATTTTTCAGCAAACTTGTTCAGCAAAGATAGTCCAACGCCCCCCCCCCCCCCTCCCCTAGACATACACACATGTTCAAAATTATCTGGTGAAAAGACAAAACTGTTAATTATTCATCTATCAAGTACAATAATATACCAGCTAGAATGCTTCAGCATTGAACGGTGGGAAGAGGGAGAGTGGGGGTGGTGGGAGCCATTTACCTGAAAGATGTTTTTTTCCTTTTGTTTTCTTCTTAAGAATGTCTGAGCCAGGAGTGCAGGAAAGAAAGGGGTTCTTGAAGAATATTTAAACGTATAGGCTTTTGAATGATGGTAGTGATAGCATTGGTCATTTTATGACAATTTTGATTTAAAAATACAAACAGTAAGATGTGTGCTTTTCATTATCATAATAGATTTAAATTTTAGATACTGAATACTAAATACTTTGCAGGCAAGAAAAAAAACCACAAGAGTAAGATTACTTTGAAGAAGATAACATAATGGCAAAGTATATTCATAGATATCATACTAAAATCAGTATATTTGATTATACCAGCAAACTTACATTAGTATGTGGATATGTGTTGAGACTGTCTTCTTCTTTATCTACAATCACAGCTGTTGCTAGCGGCAACAAAACTGAGCCACAGAGATGATCCCCATTGTAACACTATAAACATTAGCAATACAACCTTCACTATCCACCATGGTCATCATCATCCTGGTCGACGTCCATCTGTGTCCAGTGTTGGGGACAACGATGACAGCGAAGAGGAAAAGGAGAATGAAGCCCATCAGACAACGACAGGAGGAAAGAAGAGAGGGAGGAAGATGTCACGATTGGTAGGTGATGTGAAGAAGAAGATAAAGAGGAGGAAGCTTGGTAGCAAAAGTGCCCCTGTTTCAGAAAGGTAAATGGACTTTAAAAGGTGCAATATTTACAAAAATGTTAAAATGTATCCTGGCTTTAATGTAGAGGTTTAGGGTAAAAGTCTCAATCTTAATAGCATTATATGTATTCAATGGAAGTGATTTTGATTGCATATCTTAAGTTTGCTTAACTTGCGTGATGATGGACAAAACTACATGACATTGTGATGTGTCATTTCTAACATAATTTTTCCCTCTTGTAAGTTATATGTTTATGTCTATGTTTTGTTTCCGCTTAAAACTAGGCATTGACATTTTCTTTAGCATGTTTTGCATTATTCAAAAGGGGCCTGCCGTTACAATCTCTTGCTTTTTCTTTTTCTTCTTCCTCCTCCTCTCTTCATCTCTGTCTAATGCCTCAGTCACACCTTTGCGTATTTGGCTTGCGTATTGCTGCATATTTATGGCAAACCGTTTTAACATTTATCCCTATTGAATTCTTGATATCAAGAATTACCATTGCTTTACAACAGAAAATCTTGATATAAAGAATTCTATTCTTGATATCAAGCAATAGGAATAAATTTTAAAACGGCTTGCCATTAAAACGCAGCAATACGCAAGCCAAATACGCAAATGTGTGACTAAGATTCTCTCTCTCTTTTATTTTCTGTTATCTCATTTATATTGTGTCATGAAGGATTTAGTTGTGTTTTCTATCTATCGACAGTGACACTGAAGGTTTAGAAGATGAGGATCCGGATGGCAGACTGTCTCGCTGCCTCTCTAGACTGGGAAGTGACGCCATTACAGCCTATCACGAGAGGTCAGAGGTCACTGCTCTCTCATGGTCTCATCAAACTAAGGGTAAGACATCAAAGTAATGATTTGAAGCATTTTATTTTATGCTAGAGAGAATAATAGCATTCAAGGGTGGAGAGACTGACTGGGTTATTCACAATTCATTAATTTGGAACGCCTTTCGGAAGTAGGGAATGTTAATTGTAATGAGCTTATTTTTCTCCTTTTTGTGAAGTTGTTGATAATTTGATAGAACTGTGTTGCCATGGTTTTCTAACTACTTAATGTAGAGTTGGAATTTTCTTCAATGTCACAACTGGTCAAGATGCGACCATTTGGATGCTCAGCTATGAACCCCCAATATGTTTACATGATGGGAAATTGATGCTTACATGAATATACGCTTTGTTGT